>JAQQSY010006888.1:0-10792 GCA_028646535.1 Procyon lotor
GCCACGCAAGGCAGAGAAATGAGATGGGTGGTGGAGGATGGGAGAGGGCAGTCCAGAGGTGTGCTCCATTCCTGCCTGCTATTCCTTATAGAGCTGCCTGCACTGAGGCAGACCCAGGTGCAACCATGGGTGTGATGAATCACAAGACAGACTTTGGGATTAGTGGGGGGTGAATGGGTACTGCAAGGGGCCTTTTTTTTTTTTTTTTCCATTTTGCCTCATTTATTTACAAGTTTCATTTTCTGCAGGGAGTCTTGCAGAAAATGAAACTTGTAAACAAGTCAACTAGTGAAACATGCAGAAAAAAATAGGATTCTCAAGCTCATGCTCTACTCCCTCCTTCTCAGTTACAGATCTAGTAAAGAGTTAAATAGGTATAAAAGACATGCTGTAAAGCACCAGAATAAAATACAGTAGACTTAGTCTCCAATCTTGGGTGATGAGGTCTTTTCAAGGGCAACCCAAAAGACAGATACCATAAAGGGAAAGATAAGAGATTTGACCTCATAAATATATCAAACTTACGTATACTTTTAAAAAATTATTTTGACAATATATTTAATGAAAATGAGCTCAGTAAGGTGCTAAATGAATATCAGTTGATTTAAAGATAAAACAGGTAGAACATATGAAGAAAAAATTAGCCAGAGAAGAATGGGGAGATGAGTACTAAGTGTGAAAAAATAGTTTCAAGTTTCAAAAAGAGTTTCACTTGTCCTCATGGATAGATAATCAAAGAAAAATAAAATCAAAAGGGAGATACTATCATTTTTCTTCCAAATGTTCAAAGACATTAAAATGAAAATGACCATACTGCATAGCACTGAAAAAGCTGTGGGGAGCAGACCCCTTTTATATACTGCTGGTAAGACAGCTTTCCTGGAGAGCAATTTGGCAAAAGCCTCTAAATGTCTATATTTGGCAGGGTGGGGATCCCTTTAGACACAGCAGTTCCAGTTCCAAAAACTTACTCTAGTCATCTCATTGTGGGTGTGTGAAATTGTTTCAAAGATAGTGATAAGTAATGAAATAATAATCTTAAGAATAAAAAAAATTTAGTGATGGGGCGCCTGGGTGGCTCAGTTGGTTAAGCAGCTGCCTTTGGCTCAGGTCATGATCCCAGGGTCCTGGGCTCAGGTCATGATCCCAGGGTCCTGGGATCAAGTCCCACATCAGGCTCTCTGCTCAGCGGGGAGCCTGCTTTGCCCTCTCCCTCTACCTGCTCCTCTGCCTACTTGTACTCTATCTCTCTGTCAAATAAATAAAATCTTTAAAAAAATTTAGTTATAATAAAGCACTAGTGAAATTGATTTTTTAAACTAAACTATATTTAGGCTTATATAGGACAAGCATATAATTTGAACTCTCATGACAACTCTAAGGTAGGAACTTGCATCATCTTCATGTTATAGATGAAAAAGTGAGGTGCAGAGGTTAAATAACTTGTTCAAGGTCATGAAGTAGTAAACAGCAGGGTCAAGATACATACTCTGGTCCACAAAAAGCATTGCTTTTTTTATAAATTGAAGTATAATTAACGTAACAGTGTTATATTAGTTTCAAGTGTACAATACAGTGATTTAACAATTCTATACGTTACTCAGTGCTCATCATGGTGAGTGAACTCTTAATCCCATTCATCTCTTTCTTCCATCCCCCTTTCTTCCATGCCACCTCCTCTCTGGCAACCACCAGTTTGTTCTCTGTGTGTAAGGGTCTGGTTTTTTCTCTTTTTTCCCCTTTGTTCATTTGTTTTATTTTTTAAATTCCATATATGAGTGAAAAATTATTGTATTTTTCTTCCGCCATCTGACTTATTTCACTTAACACTCTCTAGGTCCATCCTTGTTGTGGCCTTGCTTTTTTTTTTTTAATGTATATTTTTTAAGTTTTTCTTTATTTGTTAGAGAGCACAAGTAGAAGGAACAACAGGCAGAGGGAGAACCAGGCTCCCCACTGAGCAAGGAGTCTGACAAACACTGGGATCATGACCTGAGCTGAATGCAGACACTAAACTGAGCCACCCAGGGATCCCTGTGGCCTTGCTTTTTTTATCCACTGTCTTATCTAGCCTTTGAACTATATGACTGTTGGTAGGGCATTGGTTTCACAAATTCAAGTTCATCTATCTGTGTGCAGTGGAGTAGTGATAACTTACTACTATTACTTTGGAATGAGCACTAACTATGTGCTAGGCTGTGTGTTAAGCATAGGCATATATCACCTCCTTGTAACCACCCCACACAGCTGTATGATAAATGGCAGGCTTCGTTTACATTTGTAAAGAAGTAAGGCTCAGAGAACTTTCACATATTCATAGGGCTCATACTAAAGTGTTCTAAAAAAATGAACCCTAAGTGTTTATAACAGTTCAGTCAGAAAATAGAAAGCACTCTATGTATTTCTTTTACTGTTGGTTTAGGATTTTAACACAAGATGTCATATATTATTTCAAGCACAGGATTTTTTTTTTTAAGATTTATTTATTGAGGTACCTGGGTGGCTCAGTCAGTTACACATTAGCCTTCGACTCAGATCATGATCCTGGGGTCCTGGGATTGAGCCGCGCATTGGGGTTCCCTACTCAGCAGGGAGTCTGCTTCTCCCCCTGCCTCTACCTGCTGCTCTGCCTACTTGTGCTGCCTCTCTCTCACTCTGTCAGATAAATAAATAAATCTTTCTTTAAGATTTTATTTATTTGACAGAGCATGCACACAAGTGGAGGGAGGGGCAGAGGAAGAAGAAGAGACTCTCAAGCAGACTCCCCACTGAGCATGGAGCCCAACATGGGGCTTGATCTCAGGACCCTCAGATCATGACCTGAGCTGAAGTTAAGAGCCAGTCACCTCACCAACTGAGCTGCCCAGATGCCCCCACAGCACTGAAAAAAGCTTCTTTATGTTGGCTGATTTTTTTTTCAGTGTTGACTACTTTCTTTTTTCTTTTTTCTTTTCTTTTCTTTTCTTTCTTTTTTTCTTTCTTTTTTTCTTTCTTTATTTCTTTTGATGTGGATAAATTTGTCGAATGAATGACTGAATTCAGTTTCATTCTCAAATCTCTGTATTTTGGTCAATTTTACATCCTTAGTAGGAAGATTGCTGTTTTAAACCTTTAAGACTGGAATAATTCTCTTCCTTATTAGAGTCTAGGAGAATCCGCCAAGTGAAGAGTTAGTTCCAGAGACACTGGGGCAGCATCAAAGCAGCCTTTCAATGTTGCAGACTGTGTCCTGCTTCACTTTTAATGGTCACATCCCCATATGAAGGAGAAAGGACCTTCCAGCAACTTTTCCCCAATACGTTCTGTTAACAAATCATACTTCATAAAAGGGATCTATGTCTAAATTACTCTGGTCAAAGCTGATTGGAATGAATTTTCCAACAGAGCATAATAACTACAGGGCCCTTAATATGTTAAGATAATCTCCAGAAGCTCTATGGGTGGCCAGCATTTACCAGGTATTAGACAATGCAATGCTTTTCTCTTCTCAAAGTCATACCAAGAATTAGGATTCCTTGGAACATACTTTGGGTTTTGAGGAACACAAGGAAAGACAAGAGGTAGGCATTAAATAAATCATAATTTGGATTTTCAAAAGTCTTTCATGGTTAGTTTTTCTGACTTTCACAAAAAAAGAACACTAGCTAACTAATTGTACTGTAATACAGGCAACATTATGGAGGAAGGAGATCTAGCCCTAGAGTGATGGCCCCTGGGTCTGGCCCCAGGGGCAGTGGTGGGAAGATCACCAAGCACTCAGCTACCTTGGGTTCCTCATCCCTAAAGTGTTCCAGATGGTCTCAGAATACCTCCAAATCTCAAATACCTCCAGAATACTAGGACTCTGGGAAACAAGGTTACTCTTCATCTTATTATCACTGATATCTGGATGCCATTCACTTCTTTAAGTCGTTATTTCTATAGATCCTTAAGCTTTGCAAGGTAGGTCTTATGTTCTCATTTTAATTTAGCGGCAAATGTTGTATTGAGCCCCATTTCTGGGCACAATGCTGTTCTCGGAGTGGAGATGCAGGGGTGAACAAGGCTCAGTGCCTACTGTCACAGAACTGGCTGCAGAAATGGGGAGAAAGTTAAATAAACAGAAAGGCCCCATATACGTAGTAGTACATGCTTTAACAGAAGTGTGTACTGTGTGCCTCACAACAGAGGACAGGAGACGCCGCCTGTTTTCTAACTGGGACAACTGGGTAAGATGTGTCCCTCCCTTCCCCCCAAGGGACAGGAGACCAGGCTGGGCCTTCCAAGGAATTTACACTTAAATGGACCCAGGGAGAGAGTATAACTATTCATCAGGTGATGAGATACACTGGAGATTGGGGTTGATGTTGGAAGGACTTTCTATATAGACGAAGCTGCATCTACAAAGGTCTAGGAGGCAGGAAGAAGCTTGGGCTCTTTAGGGAACAAGTAGATCATTGAGGGTAAGCAAGAAACTGAAATGGATGAGATGTGGAAAGGTAGGAATGCTTATGTAAACTATCGTATTGGGGTTTTAGTCTGTCAGCACAGAAGGGAATCATTGCATTACTGTAGGCAAGGGAATGAGTCACATGATCTGATTAGTATTTTAGAGAAATAGTTATTGTGGTTTTGTGGGATTTAGGCTAGAGGAGATGGAGCTGCAAGACTTCTTAGAAGTCTAGTCCAGTGCTGAGTGATGATAGTGAAAAAAGTTAACATTTATTGAGCACTTCTGTGTGAGGCACTGATGTAAGCTTTTACTAACTCATTTCACATAATTTTAACTATGGCCATGGCACATACCATCATTTATAAGTAGTATACACTTTGAAAAATTGAGATCTAGCATAGTTAGGTAATTTGCATAAGGTCACACAGATGATATGTATTGGATCCCAGATTTTAACAAAGGCTGATGGATTGCAAATAATAGTTTTAATTATTATGACACAGTGCCTTCAGAAATGTTTTTCATAATGGTGGCTGACATTTGAATGTTAGCTTTGTAGAAGCACTTTGCACAATGATTTGCATGGATTATTTCATCTAATCCAAATGATAGATGATAGATGATGGATGTCGAGTTCAGGACTGTGGCAGTGGGCATGGAAGCAAGGTGCTTCCTTAGAGAATCAGTCAGGACTGGTATGCCTTGGTGAATCCTCGCATTGGGAGGATGAACCTGGGATGACTTCTGGTTTTCTAACTGGGACATCTGGGTGACATTCATGAGGATTAGGAAGGGAAGTAGGATGAGGTTTTGTCAGGAAGTTCTGAGTTTGTTTTGGGCACATGAAGCATGAGGAACCAGTAGCACATCCAAGTGGAGATGTCCAGTAGGGAGTTGGAATCAGGAATTACTGGTGCGGGGATGACTGTGGAGCCCAGACCCAGGGATAATGAACACACAAGAACTTCCTCTCCTTGGAGCATGGCCCAGATGGTGACATCAGTACTTATTAGTAGTATGTGACTTGTTATGTGTGAGCGTGACCCAGCAGGAGGGTTGACTGTCCTTGAGTCATCTCACACTCTCCCTCTCCTCCCCCACCTCTCTTGCTCCTATATTTGCTCTCCTTAAATATCTAGAAGAAAGACTTCCCATCCCGCTTTCCTCTGAGCCAACTGCTGGCTTCTTAAACAGCTCTCTTCTAAATAATGGGCGGAGCTGCCAGATATTGAGAATATTTTAGATACTCTTGTAATGGTTTATAGCTGCTGCTGATTATTGCCACAATGTATTTTAGCTGATGTTATTTTTAACTAAAACATACACCCTCAGGCTGTACAAAGAGGACTCTTGTAGCATTATAATCTCTGCAACAAATCTTAGAGGGTGAAAATAGAAACTCACAAATTTGGTTGCAGAGGGAAAGAGGATGTTTCAGTAAATGCCTTGGAGAAGGTCCAAAATTTTAGAGCAAGGGAAGTGGTTCCTATTCAGTAGTAAAATAATTCTACATGTGATGTTAGGCACCTGTCTTGCAATTTTGGAAATCACTAATCTTTTAAGAAAATACTGGATATAGATACTAAACGCCAGAGGTAGCATTTAGGATCTCCTTTGATGTTGCCAGGCTACTTTAAAGGCAACTTGGGTTTTAGCTTTTTTTCCCTCTCTTATGCTCTGTCAGCAGAGTAAGTTCTAAATCCCTAATATCTTTGCTATTCTTTAGGCCCCTTAAAAGCAAGGCTGTGTCTTGTTCACCAAGTACTTCCTATGAAGTGTTCTAGAAACAATTTCTATGTCAAAATGGATTATTTCCAAATTTTCCATCACTACTTAGCCACAGAGCAATTAGTAGTTATTTTTGGCTAGGAGGCATATTTACTGCAACATTGTGCTTTTAGCCCCAATGAGTAAGGTCTTATATAATTTTATTTTAAGCTTACATTCACAGTTTTATTTTTCACTGCAAAGGTTATTTGTCCTACAACACCATCATTTCTTTTCCTTCCTCTTAAGACGTTAAGAACCTGTCAACGCAGCTATTTATATTTTCCATCAGACTTAAGACAAAGATTTAAGAGAAACCTTCAGAAGCCTTTTGGCATTTGAACTATGGAAAGGTGTCAACCAGTGACTGACTTTTGAGGGGTACATTTCTTAGTAGAGGCTTGCTTGTCCTTGGAGAGGGGCGAATATAGATACTGGAGATCATGCTGGTCCACCTCAGTAGTGGCCACACGTACAAGAGAGGATATTCTCATTGGCTTGCATTCAAAATACTAGGGAGCACCTGCAGGTTTTGCATTAATTTTTGGCTGTCTCTCTACCTACATGCCTTCATGTCATCACTGCTGGAGCTGCTTCTTTTGGTCACCAAGGTGTTTCAGCTGGTTGTTGGAGAATTACCTTTAGCATGCTCAGTGATTTGTTCCATGGAGAGAGAGTTGCAGGCTTTCCTACTTCATGTGACTTGGAAACCTTCAAACTTCAAACCTTCAAAAATCTCTAACTGCATCTTATCAGAAGAAGGAGAGTGGAGGTATTCCCTGCCTAGAGAGAAAACGTACTATGAAATACCATGGTGACTTTTGTACCTGTTCCTCAAAGACATACTTTTCACTTCAGACATATCTTCTATTTTGTCCTTTTCTCGTAATTGAACCCAGAATCGACTCCCTTACATCCAACAAGCATCTACTTGAGTCTAGATGGTTGCAGCTTTCAGTTTCATAAAAACTTTCCATTGTGGAGTCTGGGGCATTAAGTTTTATGAGATGCTTTTCATTTCTAAGGAAAATTTCATATCCTCTAGTGACAAAAGCCAGGTCTCAGCTGCCAGCCGGTAAGGAGGGTTTGGTGCCAGGGCGGAGCTCCTCCAAGTCACCAGCCAAAGAATGCACTATGGACTGTTCTCAGCCCTGCGCTGTTCCCACCCAACTGACACTGTCCCCTCCATGGTTTGAAGGAGGGGCAGAGTAAAGACTGGAAAAGACTTGGTGATACTTTTCATCACCATGTTGCACAAGAACACTTTATATCTTTTCTGTTATTTAATAACTACAGTTTTTGCAGTACACTCCAAATGTATATCTAATGGAAGTTCTGACACACAGACTTAAGAACTCTAAACTTTCTAAGAGTTCTGGTTTAAAACTGTGTATATCGCTTTTAATAATGTTATAAAAAGAAAACTTTTTCTTCTTTTTTTTCTTTCAAAAATGGTTAGGCCACTTAAACTACTCCTAGCTGTTTTGCCCTAGAATCTTGTTAATTTTGCTTCAGCCTGCTTCTGTCAAAGCTTTGTTTCTTAGATTTAAAGTCATTTAGGGTTAATTTTATTTTTAGAGCTCCTACAGACAAATTATTTTAGGTGTCCTGTGCATTTGTGGTTCTGTGTCATGTCGTAAGTGACGGCATATGTAACAGAAACATTACTATTGTTTTCAGAATAGGACACCTTGTTGATTTTTTTTTCAAGACTCAGTATCTGCCATTATCATGAAAATAAGAGAAAATGTACAATGTAATCAGATACATTAGAGAACCTTACAGGGAAGTTTTAACTACAGATGCAAGTGACAGTCATGCCTTCATGATTTTTCCTTCAATGGTTAGTAGTAACTAAAGGTTTTTCTATCTTAGAAAAGTAGAGGACAGAGGAAGGGGGGTCTCACTTATGTCTATCCAACCAGAGTTGTTTTTCTCCAACACTAGGCATGCAAGAAGCCTCGATGAAACTTACCGAGTCACTGCATGAAGTCTACGAGCCTGACTGGTATGGGCGGGAAGATGTGAAGATGGTTGGTGAGGTATGAGCCAGGATCACAGACCACAGGAGGCCAGGCACACTTCTGCCAGGGTTCCAGCACATTCCACTAAATCATGACGGGGCACCATATACCCAGAAGACACTATATGATTCTGTCATCCAGACCAACCCAAACTCATAGTGATTAGTGAACCATTGTAAAACTACTGGGGTAGAGAGCTATATGTTAAAGATGACTTTTCTTCAAAATAGGAATAGTGTTTTGCTGTCCCTTTCTACACATCTTAGCTCATCTCAGCAGCAGAACTGGCTCAGGGCATGATTTTGTGTATGAACTTCACCCCTGTACCCTTGCTCTTCCTGTCCCTTCTTGAAAACAGGGTCAGAAGGCAAGAAAAGCATCTATTTCACTTAAATGCCCCTGGTCCATTTGCTGGTCTTCAGAACCTAAAGACAGAAGCAGTCAGCCTGCTAATAGAAATGTAACTTCCAGAAGCCTTTGTCCCTAGACAAAGTCTAGTCTTAACACTTGAAATCCGATTTGCAGCCGAAGGCCATCTGGCTGGCAGGAAGTGAGAAGATGGGTATTTTGCCAAAGGCCTAATGGGCTGGAGACCAGGAGTAGCCGCTCTATGATGTTGGATGAGTTCTTCAACTTCTCAGGCTTTAGCTTCCTCATCTGCAGAGTGCGAGTAAGAATTGTACCTACTAATAACACATTTAAAGCCTGTGTATTCACATTATTGGCATGGTGCTTGGTACATGTCATTATTACTGGTATTAGCAAACTGCCTATCAGGGCTTCTCTCATGTCCAAGTTCTTTGATGAGCATTGAGGCACAGAAGAGCTAAGGGATATGGCCGCCCCGGCTCAGGAGAAGGTCTGATGTGTGATGCACTGACTGTCTATGCGGGCTTTGGAAAGATGGATTAACAGTGCAGTCCAGGGCTGCTCCATGAAAATTCTGACACCTCCATATTGATCTTTATAATCTTGTTAGGATAAAAAAGAACAAGCCTAGAGATTTATTTATAAGGAAAGTTCTTGGCTTTTTTACCCCTTTAGAAAACTTTCGAAATCCAAATCTGGCAAGACCATCCTCCACACACCACTTTCCCATGAAATTACTAAGTAATTGCTTTTTCTCACCTTTCTTCAATATGAAGATACCATTTCAACATCATGTTGTTATCTGCTTACCTTATATTATAAATTTCTGATGAATGGTGTATAATTAAAAATTCATCATGAAAAGAAGAATTTTTAATGGATAATAGAGACGTGTTAATAGCTTTCAGAACACCATGTTATATTCTGTGTGTGACAGATGCCACTGTTGACATTTATTCCTTCAAAATATGGCTGCTGTCCCACCTTGGTCCTTGGAGGTTCTGCCAGGATTTTTGGAACTGCTAATTGCCGATCCAAATATGGGCACTTCTTATGGTGAAGGAGCTAAACACTACATGTTGAGAGCATCTATTCACATCAGAAGATGAGCCTTTTCATATGGAGGATTTACATTTTTTTTGTTGGCATCAATTCCTTAAATTGGAATCTGTAACAATGAGGATCCGTATTTGAAGTGTGAAAAAGGAACAAAAGCAAGTAAGCCCCCAAAAGTGATTTTCCAAAGATAGAAACTTATCTCTCTCTTGTAAAAGACTTGGGAGTGAGCAGCCCAGGTCTGATGACATCAGGGGTTCATCTTTGCCATTCTTGCTGCCTCTTGGCCATTGGCTCTCATTTCTGCACTCCAGTCAGCAAAAGGAGGAAGCAGGGAAGAAAAGCCTTCTTTCCCTTTGGCCAGGACTTAGTCTCGTGACTGTGACACAGGCTGGAAAATGTAGTCTCTATCCTTGGTAGCCTATATTGTCAATAAGAACTGGTAGCCAAACGGCCTTGAAATTTTATTGTATTATTAAATAATCCACATTTTTTCTAACATCTATTATCCAAGGAAGTACTATTTATCTAATTTGATTGTTCCTGATTTTTTTTTATAAGTTTGGTAAAAAGTGTCCAATTAAAATCATTCAGCAGTTATCTCTCTGTCTTCTTCTTTCAGAAATGTGATGTTCTGTGGGAAGACTTCCATCAAAAATTAGTGGATGGGTCCTTGCTGACACTGGATACCTATCTGGGCCAATTTCCAGACATAAAGGTATTTTACTTTGTGTCTATAAAGGGAAGAACTGAATGGTTCTATGTACTTACTGAAATGTGCACAAGAGATAAGTGAAATTCAGAGTCCTCAAACTGACATCAAAAATGGTAACTTTTCATTTACTTAAGCATGGAAGTACAGAAATCACATTTTCCCCTTTAGCGAACTGCTTCAGCTTTCATTTCTCTACAGACATCTTTTTAATACTCCAGATATAAAATTGCAAACCAGATGCCAAAAATTCTGATCTTCTTTATGTTCCAACCTTTTTATTGTATAGCATTTGATAAGAATTTCCAGTAGAATAAACAGCAGTCTCCAGGAAAGGAGAAACTTCATTGCAAACCTGAGAGCAAGATCTGATCTTTCCTTGTTTATTGTTCAAAGCATACCTGCATATGTTTTCTCTCCTTAAAATTTTCT
>JAQQSY010006889.1:0-10791 GCA_028646535.1 Procyon lotor
ACAAGCATCCACACTGAATGAGATCTGGCCATATTCTTTGACCAAGGCACTGTTTCCCACTTGTGATACTTTCAAATGTCAGTGTGGCTTAATAAATCCTACAAAGGACACTTATTTTAGCTTTCTTTCTTGATGTGGAGCATGAGCTTGCCTTTTAATCCTTAGTGCTCTTTAATTGGATCTCAGAAGTAGAGCCATTTAATCAATTTTGAGTCTCTAGTGAATAGTTGAGGATTAATCGTTGTTTTTAAATGTATGTACAACAAAATGCTAATGCTAATTGACTAATGCCTTTATTTTGTTATCATCTAATACCTTTTTTAGACTACTCAAAATTGAAATTGAACTAACTACCTGGAAAGTCACTTACAAGATCACGTAAGCTTTAGAATCCTTTAAGGATCTCACCTTACCTGGGAGTGCATCCAGCCCTAAAAATTAGGCCATTTGCTTATGAGTGAGTTTCCATGAATTTAGGGTTTCTAATAATTTTGATTAGGGCTGGAAAAGACCTGATCCAAACTAGTACTATGGATTATTTTCAGTGGTATTAGAACTCCTTTATGAGATTTGCCTTCATTGGAAACTAAACCACTCAGAACATTCGAGAGTGGCAGTGGTGCTGGATTTCACCCAGAGACCACAGAGCTCCCTTTAAATTGGAGTTCTAGAGAAGACTTTCAGTGCTGGGCTGATAAAGAAAGCACAAACAAGGAAGTACAGCCCCATTATACAAGTATTCCAGCACTTTTATGTCACAAAGAAAATACTGCATGCCTGCTATCTAAACACCTCTGTTCATCATAGCCATCAGGGAGATTCAAATCAAAACCACATTGAGTTACCACCCTACACCAGTTAGAATGGCCAAAATTATCAGGACAAGAAACAACAAATGTTGGAGAAGATGTGGAGAAAGGGGAACCCTCTTACACTGTTGGTGGGAATGTAAGTTGGTGCAGCCACTTAGGAAAACAGTGTGGATATTCCTCAAGAAATTAAAGATAGAGCTACCCTACGATCCTGCAATTGCACTACTGGGTATTTATACCAAAGATACAGATGTATCTTGTACCCCAATGTACCCCAATGTTCATAGCAGCAATGGCCACAATCGCCAAACTGTGAAAAGAGCCAAGATGTCCTTCAGCAGACGAATGGATAAAGAATATATGGTCTATATATACAATGGAATATTATGCCTCCATCAGAAAGGATGAATACTCAACTTTTGTATCCACATGGATGGGACTGGAAGAGATTATGCTGAGTGAACTAAGTCAAGCAGAGAGAGTCAATTATCAAATGGTCTCACTTATGTGTGGAGCATAAGGAAAAATATGGAGGCCATTGGTAGAAGGAAGGAAGGATGAATTGGGAGAAATCAGAGGGGGAGATGAACCATGAGAGACTTTGGACTCTGAGCAACAAACTGAGGGTTTTGGAGGGGGCGGGGTTGAGCAAGCCTGGTGGTGAGTCCAGGAGGGCATGTATTGCATGGAGCACTAGGTGTGGTGCATGAACGATGAATCTTGGAACACTGAAAAAATAAAATATAATTTAAAAAAACTTTGAAAAGCAATAAAAAAATAAAAATAAACACCTCTGTTAAAGGTTTTCCTTTAAAGCTTGACAGAGATGCTTTTTATTGGAGAGTGTCTTACTATTGGTGAATACACCCTTTCTGTTTGCTTGATCTGTTGCACTCTCATGCCTACTTTTCACACAAAGTTCTTTTCTTGGGGTGACATGAGGGAAAGGAAGAACACTTGATTTTCATAAGCAGACTCTAGTGGTATCCTGAGGCTATCACATGTTAGATGTCTCTTGTATAACACTTACCAGTCCTAATTAACAATATTCTATTCATGTGAATATTGAGCTACATGGATTCATTTTATGTGCCCCTTTGAAGACTGAATTTGAAAGTCTCCATCTCTTGGGAGACTCTGGCATTGTGCTGGAGAGATTTGGGATTTCATTTACCACACATTGACTATTCAGATAACTGTTTTAGGTGCTCTCCCATAGCAAAGATGACCCGGGAGAGATACAATCATCTTGGCGTACTTTATGTGATTCAGATGAAATTCAACCCGTTTGGAGTTTGAGTTCTTAGCAAAATACCACTTCCTGTTTTTGAGGAAAAAAATGGCATAAAAAGTCATACAAAGAGACTCATAAGGCCCTTGGACATCAAATAGCTCTTACAAAACAACATTTTAATGAATTAAGTGTAAATGAATCAGAAACATGTGGGTTGAATTTCCCTTAAAATACCCATGGGCTTAAAAATTAAAAAAAAAAAGAGAGAGAGAGAGAGGGAGAGTAAGAGAGAAAGAGAGAAAGAAAGAAAAAAAAAAAGAATTGTTTGGCAGAGGATCATGTGCATTTTATTGAGTTCAAGCCTTTTGAAGAAAAAAAAAGAAAAGCAGCCTTGATATGGTTGACTGAATAAAAAAAACACTGCTGTAGCCTTTATTTATTTATTTTTTTAAATTCTACAAAAGTCGGATTGAAAGTATAATTATGTTTCTTCTTGGGTGCCAGATTCATTTATGTGAGGCCATTTTTCAAGTACAGTAACATTTTGATTAAGCAGAACCCTCAAGTCATGGTTGTCTTTTTCCAAGGGCAGAAGTTGCAGTCAAAGGAAGCACTTAAAACTGTAGTTCAAATAAAGTTCATTAGAGCTGAAGTAAAGAAAACACGGTGATAATTCAGTTCACTAACCAAGAAGATTCTAAATCCAAATGGGTGGCGGGCCCGGTTAGCTGACCACTGAACAAAAGACTAGAAAAACAGTCATTCGAGGGCCAGAGCTCAGAAGATAGGAAAAGCTGAAATCAGTGGAAAAATCTGTGCAGTGACATGAAGAGCCGGGATACAAAGAAATGGCTGACAAAAGGAAAATTTTAATTGCAAAGTCTAAAAAATCTTGAGTGGCAACTAGAAATGCCCAAAATGCAGGAGGGGCAAAGGGATTGAAAAACTCCCAGAGATAGGAAGATCCAGGCAAATAAAAGTACTCAGGGCAGTATTGTGAGTACAGATTTCAAGATGAGCATAAATGTGAGTGGTTGGCTTTACCAACTTCCCCATGGTGGAAACCATTCTCCTCTATGTACTTGAAAACTGCTGACATTGGCAGGTCTCAAAATTCACGTAAATGTACTCAGGGTTGTTTATTGCATGGTTTATATGCATAGATATTTAGACAAATATACTCAGGAAGTTGGTGGAGTCAAGAGTGAATTCAGAGAGTCCAAGAAACTTGGATTCCAAATAGATGAAAAGCCGTAATTTGAACACTGGGGGGTTTCTTGAAATGCATAATTTGAAGAAAGAATGCCACATAGTAAAGGGAAGGTTGGTGGGGTCACCACTTTTTCCCATATAAGACAAAAGGAAGCTCATGTTCTCTTGGTAGGTATTTTAGATCAACTGAGCTAAACAGTCTTTTTGGAAACATATTTTCCCCAAACTCTTGTATTAATAAGAAGCCTTCCTTGGTGAGCAAAGTTAGTCTGGTAAAAGTCTTTAAAATAATTGTTTTTAGGGGCGCCTGAGTGGCTCAGTGTGTTAAAGCCTCTGCCTTCAGCTCAGGTCATGATCTCAGGGTCCTGGGATCGAGCCCCACATTGGGCTCTCTGCTCAGCAGGGAGCCTGCTTCCCCCTCTCTCTCTGCCTGCCTCTCTGCCTACTTGCGATTTCTCTCTCTCTCTCTCTCTCTCTCTTTCTGTCAAATAAATAAATAAAATCTTTTTAAAAAAAGATGTAAAAAACAAGGTCATCTCGGGAATTTTTCAAGACTCTATTTCTACTCTTGGTTTCTTCAGTACAGAGCCATTCAGCTTCATCTATATAGATGAGTCTAAGATGAGTCTAGTAGGATTAGATGACTCTAGTCTCATATGAGACATGGTACACGATGTCAACTAAATTATTTGATTTGATTTTTCTTCAATTACTGCCTTCACCTATGCTTCATCAATATATAAAATATTTTTTAAAAAAGAATACTTTCATGAGGAAATATCTAATAGTTTCCACCTCTCTTTGCTTAAATCTATCATGCTAACATTTATACCAACTTTTATAAACTCAGGATAATTTTCTAAATAATTTAAGGAGTCTTGCATCTCCGGATCACCCTGTGGAGTTATTTCACGATGTGTTCTTATGCTCTTTTGAATTCTATTTAATTTTTTAACTTAAATTACAAATGAATGACCCTGTATGTCATCGCAGCAGTTGAAACAAAGTTATCAGTATATGTGCATGCAAATGCATGTGTATACACTTGCATGAGTGTATGTGTCTGTAATGTACTGGGAATGGAAATAAGACAAGGAGAGGAAGAGTAACAAAGCAAGCCAAAATGAAATCATTCTGTTTTGACATTCCGTGTTTGCACACCCTTCATTCTCTTTACTCCGAACTGCCTTCTGAAAAATTGTTAAATCAATTTAACATACCTGGAAGTGAACCAAATCTGCTATTGTATGCAAATTCTTGTTGTTTTTCATTTATCATCAGAGACAATTCAGCTGCAAAATGTATCTCATTTTACTCCTAACTTTAAGAACTTGATCCCTGGAAACACCTGTCATTAACATGGCCTGAAGTTCTCTCTGTAGCTTCCCCGCCCCCTATTTTGGATGCTGTTTCATCCAGCTGCCAATAATTAGAAAAACAAAGCAAATCCCTCCCATGGATGCTGACCTCTGCAGAAAGCCAGGGGAACAGAAAGTCAAAGAACACCATAAGCCTTTTTGTTTTAAAAAAGGAGGCATGTTGCAGTATGTTCTTCTGGACTGCAAAACCACAGGAAAGGATTAATACCACTAACCACAAGAGACGTTTGTGTATGGGTGTAGTGGGGAGGGCATAAGAACAATATTAATCTATGATGTATGACCTCATATTTTCTGAAAAAATCTAAAAAGCCACATGTATCTGAATCACTGCATTATAAATTTATCAGCCATGTAAAATTAATATGACCAAGTAACGAGACCTAGGCTCTTTTCCAAAAGTTACTATTTTTAACTCAGTAGGTTCTTCCCATTTATACAGAAAAGGATGTTCTATAAACACAGCAGACCAAAAATAAGAATTCAAAAGTAAAGTAAGATTCTGGCATCACATAATCTCTTTCAATTAATCATTAACTTATCTTTGAATATAGTATATGTACCTACATGTGTATATGTGTAATATATTCACTAAATACATATGACATATATGATACTATTAATGATAATTAAGAAAAACATTTAATTTTGTATTATTGTTTAAATACTTAAAATTATAAAACAAAATAAATAAGCTTCTATATCGTAGATACTTTTAAAAATATAAATCAATGTACAATTTAGTAATTCAATATGCTTGAAATATTTCCCTTTGTTTCTTGAAATAAGGATTTCTTGAAGGTATACATTATGCAAAACATTTTGCAAGGTACTATGGGTATTAAAGGAAAAAAAAAAAGACATGGGAAATAAAGCTTGTTCACCAATATTTCTCAGGGGTCTAGGATTTAAGATTTTACTCCCAACTACCTTTCAGATTATATTATTTTTTACCTGTATAAACCTTTCTAATTGCTGTTTCAAGTTACCAAAATGAGCCCTAACATAACATCATAACAACATAACATAACATAATTAAGGGCTAATCAATAAATAATTTAACACGCAATGAATTGGTAGGTATGTTTAAGTGTCATATGGGAAAATGCAGTACCATATTGGATACTGATTATATTTTATGTCTATACTGTGAAAACATGTATTACGATGTAAAAATAAAATAAATACGTTAAAAATATATCTAGGTTGGACCCTATGCAAAGTACATGTCATCCATCATTTTTCCAGAGAGCTTTACTATTATTCAACCTGCTAAAGAAAGTGAATAACTAACTGAGAATGAATAGCTCAGTGAAAGATGTTAAAAAGATAACAATAGCTAAAAATTGTTGATTGCTTATTCTTTATCAGGCATTGTCCTATCTTACCTATACTTCATATATGTATAAGTACCTATAAGTACTTTTAAGTATATAAGTTTCACTTCTTATATACTTCTTATATTGTCTAACTTACATTTACTTCTTATGCTTACACCATGGAGTGAGATATAATTAGCCCTATCTTAAAGATGAGGAAACTGAAGCCCAGAGAGTTAAGTACTGAAATTGCCCACATCAGAAAGTTAATATACAGTAAAACCTGGATTTGATCTGTGATATGAAGACCTTTTTATTTAACCTTTCAGAATTCCTATCTAGTGGAGAAGGAGAGTCTGCTTCTATCTGAGTAGGCCTGTCCTTTTAAGGCAGGGGTAAGCATAATAACACAAACCTGGCTCTACCTAGTTAGAAGACCTACCTCTGCAATGGGAGCATCAGCCTCTAAAAGACAAAGTTGGTTCGTGGGTCAGTGGGACACGGTATTATTCCCTAAGGAGACATCTCATCCATAAGCTGGCAAACTTGGTGCCTCAAACGGGATTATTTGTGTTCCGCTCAAGATGGGAGTTACAGTAGAATACATTTTTTAAATGTTTTTGTTTTTTTTTTAAGATTTTGTTTATTTATTTGACAGAGAAATCACAAGTAGGCAGAGAGGCAGGTAGAGAGAGAGCAAGAAGCAGGCTCCCCGCTAAGCAGAGAGCCCGATGCAGGGCCCGATCCCAGGACCCTGAGACCATGACCTGAGCCGAAGGCAGAGGCTTTAATCCACTGAGCCACCCAGGCGCCCCCATTTTTTAAATGTTTTAAGGCATCTACTTAAATATGAGTTATAAAGAATAGGGGGAAAGGGTTAGAAAGCAGTGTATTCTGGAATAATCTTAAGGCGATGAAGGCTATGAAGGGAACTAAGATCTTATTTTGAGTCCATGCAGTCAGAAAAGAACTTATAACTTGATCTGTTGTCTTATTTGGATGTGCCAACTCCCCACAGATGGCAGGGAGGGCGTTTGGATCCTGATAAGTCAGTTGCTGCTGTCTGTAGTGTGGACTACCCAAGTCAAAATCAAATCTCATCCATTTCTAAAGCAAATATTGGAGCAAGATGAAAGGCCTTATACACCTATGAAGATCCGGGACATGACAGTGTGACCCGAGAATCAGAGATATCATAAAAGAGGCCTTATACGGTAGGAGTAATATAAATAAAAGAGATTATGTGTTTACAATAGTTCTTTGAGGGAGAGAAATAATCCCCCTGTTGGCACTACATGAAACTGATTTTAATCACTGTAATAGGGAACATAGATGCTTTGTGAAAGGAAAATTCTATACTAGAACATTTGGGAGGAAAATTATTATTTTTTTCAGTGTGACTAGAAAGTCTCTTAAAAAGAAAAAAAATCAGGTAATATGGTGTGTAGACTATAATTGCTGTTTGATGAAAGAGAGATGATGGGAGTGGGGAAGGAGACATTCTAAGCAAGAACTGTAAAATCCAACCAGTTTAATTTGCTGCAAAATTGTTTCCCATTATAAAGTACCAAAATTCAAAGAGGATACAGTTTGGTCTAGGGAAATCACACAAAATAAATATCTAAAATTCTTGAAAATTGCATTAGCCCTACACCACAATGAAAGCAAAACATTGAGTCAGGGTGAAAATAAATTTATTTCTCATATTATTACTTTTCTTCTTGAAATCTGGCAAAATATAATGACAGCATGTTATTACCTCAAAGTATTCTGTGGGTTTAAAATGTTTTTATTAAGAAATTGCATTTACATTGTGTCAAATGAGTGTTATGTAAGATGTAGGAAGAGATATAGCTATAAGAATAATTCAAACTTCATTTTCATATCCAGATTCTAAAGTTTTGAAGATTTGTATTATTTTTCTCTAATAATAGTAAGCAACTAACTTGCTACCTACTAGTCTTGCCATGATGCAAGTTTACAAAGTATTGGCTATGATTAGCAATAGGGCTATATAGCACCTCCACCAAAGGTCACATAATTATAAAGAAAAAAAAGAGAGAAAGAAGGAAATGGAAGATAAGTTACATACTAAAGATTATCTCTCATTAGTTTAGATGCTTACCCTAAAACCCACCACTTCTGTATGCTGTCTTGCACCAGGACATCTGAAACTGATGTACATAGTTTTTAACTTTATCTGGCTTTCTGCTTACTAATGGAGTTCAATGTTTGAAATGTGGACCTCAAAACAACCCTCAGAAGCAACATTGTGTCTTCAAAATATGCTGAAATTGGGTTTTGAGTGTTAATTTTCACTGGCTTTGGCTAGTGTGACAGAATAAGAAAAGGTTGGAGTATGAGAGACCAGAGAAATAGACCTCATTCTGGAAAACAGTAGGCTCTACTAGGGAGGGAGCCAAGGGTTCTGATGGTCTAACTTAGGCTATCAGTGGACATAGCAGGGCATTTTCAACCAAGTGATGAGTTCAGAATTTCAAAAGAAAATCAAGCTGAAGGACTAGTTCTCAGATGCACATTTTAAATACTCTCCTTGGTCCTTGAGCAAGTCAAAAGTTGCTACAAGTCTCCAATAATCCGTTTTACTGTTTTAAGAAACAAAAATTCATTTTAAGATTTAAATTTAAGATTCCCAAAGATTTCAAATTAAACAAGGCCGATGATATTTTAAACATTAAACATAAATACAAAGGACTGGAAATAAATACTGACTTATGTTAGTATCTGTGTCATCCTACTTAGGAATGGGTAGGGGGATGAACTTCTATCAAACTCTCTTGTTGAGCTACTGTGACACCCAGTGTGAAATTCACAGTCACTGGAAGAATTCAACAATTTAGCAATAACAGTAAGAAACAGAAAACATCACAAAATTAGAGGTAAACCTTCCAGGAGACAAGTACACTAAAACTCAGCCGTGTCTGTAGAGGAAGATGATGCAGAGTATATTATTCACAAACTAGATAGAAGGAAAGCAGGCTATGTCAGGAGAAGCAATCACATGGGGAACTGCTTCTATTCATGTTTATAGAATTATGAAACCTTCTATTTAAGATTTTTATTTATTTATTTATTTATTTAAGAAAGAGAGAACGTGAGAAGGGGGAGGGTAAGAGGGAGAAGCAGACCTCTGTTGAGCAGGAAGCTGATGTGGGACTCTATCCTAGGACTCCAGGATCATGACCTGAGCTGAAGGCAGTTGCTTAAACAACTGAGCCCCCCAGGTGCCCCAAACATTCTATTTAAATACGAGGTGCCAGTGAGTAGCCTATAAGAGTCCCAGCCTAGAAACAGAATAGAAAAAAGTCTTCATGGCAAACTCATTTTCTTACTCACTTGTTTACTTGAGGATGAGAATGGAAAAAGGGTCTTGAGAGGTATTTGGTCTCCTTGGCAAGATTGTCACGTGTTTATTTCCTCAATATGAGCTTGAATGCATTTTAGTAGATTTGGAGAATTGGTTTTGCGGTAATCACAGAAGTAAAAAATAATAATAATAAGATGGTTCTAATCATTCTTATGTAAATTAATTTATTTGATGTGTATAAGACTAAGTCAATGATTTAGAACTAAAAGGGGAGGTTTGCCTTATAAATGTGATAATACATTAGGAAATGTTTCAACAAGGTGGCATTTTATTGAGTATAAGAAGTGTTGGTGCTGCTAGCAAATTTCTCTGATGAGAGATAAATCATAATAACTTGTGTTTGGAGGCATGCTAATTTGGGACCTCTGGGTAGCTCTTTCTCAATCAACTGTCTGTACCTGAAATATTACTATCAAATAAATAATGGCATACTTTATAACTTTCCTTGTGATACCTCTACTACCTCACTAGAATAAAATAAAAATGTTTGTAAAAGCAAAAGGGCATGGATTATTATCCCTACTCCTTTATTGGTTTATCAAGACAGTTATGTTTATAAACCATCTGTCACCATACACTTATTTTTAATACTATATTTTCCATGAAGTCATTTTACATGAAATCTTGCAATCAGCATGGTTCTAATCTTACTTCCAAAATTTGCTGGATAACCAAAGTGTTAGTAAACATACAACTGAACTTTAGAAAAAGTAGAGAGAGCTTCACCCATTTTTCATGCTGGTAGCCAGGACTATCTTTGTTTGCTATGACAATTAAGTATAAATTTCATAAAGGATGCCGAACATAATTCCTGGCTTCACTGAGTTTAAGACCTCATTAAGAAAAAATTATGCGTGTTGTTCATTTTAATATTGTTAACAAAGAAAAACAATAAGTTTTAAATGTTCCAAGTTAGAGGACATGATCCAATTTAGAAAACAAGACTTTAAAATGCACTCATATTTTTCCATGAAATGCAACACACCAGCAAGATATAACTTGATTTAAGTGGGGAAATGTGTGAGGAGCTACGTCCCTAGATTGCTTTGTGTGTTTTATATACACAATTTCATAATATATCTGGGTGAATAACCTTTCTTTAGTTGCGACTATTTCAATATGCATTTAGTACACTAAATAAAAGTATTAAGAACACATGCTTTTACTCACATATCATTATCTGAGTTAGTACAAAAGGAGGTTTATTGTAGTGCCTGGATGGCTGAGTCAGTTGAGCAGCTGATTTTTGATTTTGGCTCAACTCATAACTCAGAGTCCTGGGATTGAGCCCCATCTCAAGCTCCCGGCTCTGTGGGGGTGTCTGCTTGAGTCTTCTCTTTCCCTCTCTCTCTCATGCCACGAGAGACCCTCGTGCTCTCCCTCTCTCTCAAATAAGTAAATTTTTTATATATAGATATATACATATCTGTATCTATATATATATATA
>JAQQSY010006890.1:0-10791 GCA_028646535.1 Procyon lotor
TGACTGAAGACTTTTCTTATTGAGATGCGTGGCCTACACATGAAGTTTCATGGAATTAGAAATGATTCAGAGTACTCTGTGTGAGCATGATGAAAAACTTGACTTATTTAATACTCTTGGTAATATCACTGTTAACATGAAGGGGAGGTTTCATGTGCTATGGGGTAATAGTCTGTGTTAATTTTAAACTTGCGAGTGTTCATCAAAGTGGAAATAACAGTATTATGCCTTAAACTAACCAAATAAAGAGTGATGATAGAATTATTTAAATGAGATGCAAAGAGAAGTTTCTGGGAAAAGAAAGCCCATATGAAGAGGTTTGAAAGAGCATTATGTTAGAGATAGTACTTTTTTTTTGAAATATGGAACAGTGATATCTTTCAGAAGAGTGCATAAAGGGAATACAAGATGTTGGGACAGGCTCCAAGTTCTGTTTGTATGCTTGATGAAATACTCCTAAGCCAAGAATTAGAGCAAAATATGTGCCAATGGCTGCAGAGATTTTACTAACATAACCCTACAGGTAAGTCATTTGCTGGAAATGAGGCAGGGAATGGTGCATGAGCTCCGGGACTTTTAATTTACCTTCAAATAGAATGAAGGTGTTATGTCCGGATCGAGGCCCTCCACAAAAGAACCCACAAAAGGCAGGCTGGATGCAACAGCAAGAGGATTTATTTCCAGCTAGCTGGGGCTCTCACTGGCACACATGACGCAGCACAATGCTAAGGTGGGAAGCCCAGCCTCTCCCCCTCAGCATTTTTATGCACTTGAGTAAACAAGCACAAACGTCACTACACACGTGGGCAAGTTCCTTATTCTTTATTTGGCAATTACCTAAATCTATGCATTTCATTGGTGCATTTGAACAACTCAGGGGCTAGGCATCACAGCCAGAAGCAGAAGAATCTAAATTCTAGGAATAGTTTCATGCCCGTACCCTAGGCCTATCTTTTTCTGGCTTAAAATGAAGCCTGTCGTGGAGGAACAGCGGTCCTCACAACAGGTCCTAAAAGCTCCTTAGACCAGGATTTAGCTTGACTTTAATATGTTGCTCCATATCTTATAGCACTTAATCTTAACATACTACACACTATTAAGTCTTAACTCCAAAATGTACTTACTCAACACTAACTTACGGTTAGAATTAATTCCTTAAAACTGAACTCCATAAAGGCAGGCTTGGAGACTTAGCTAAAACTGAAGACAGAGGATTTGTAATAGCATCCCATCGGTTTTATCATAAATTTCTTCCAATGGT
Source organism: Procyon lotor (assembly GCA_028646535.1). NCBI lineage: Eukaryota > Metazoa > Chordata > Mammalia > Carnivora > Procyonidae > Procyon > Procyon lotor. The sequence continues at coordinate 1,262 of JAQQSY010006890.1, forward strand.
GACAGCTATTTGAATTTGGGAGGAAGACCAATGACCCTCAAAAGTATCCAGGTCCTAATTGCTGGAAACTTGTAGTAAAAAGAATCTTGTAGATGTGACTAAATTAAGGATCTTAAAATGGTGAGATTAATTTGGATTACCTGATTGGGCTGTAAATGAAATCAAAAGTATCTTTATAAGAGAGAAGCAGGGGGATTTCTGACTATAGAAACAGCAGACAGTGAGGAAACTGAAGCAAGATACTATGCTGCTGTCTTTGAGATGGAGAAAGGGCCATGAGCCAGAAGAATGTAAGTGTAAGGGCTTACTGAGCCAGAGCGACTCCATGTCGGTTAAACAGCCATTTTGTTGTTTGTGCAGTGAACTTAAATTGACCCTGCCCCCCCCCCAGAGGAATTTACTTAAAAAAACAAGCCCAGGAAGATAAGGGCGGCGAGTCAGACCAGGTGAAGGCATCCAATCAGTAAAAAGGATATATGCAACCCCCTTAATCACCAAAGAATGTAAACCCCGCCTTTTGATCACCAAACTGGCACCAATTCTGAACAGAGTGATAGGCTATTTCAAACAGCTACTATAGGGTAGATTGTAATTCAACTGGCCACCTACATGTGGCCCTAGATGACTATGCAACTTTCTGTGTGCGTTACAATCTCATTGGCCACCTGTGTGTGGCCAGGCTTAACCACATGGCCTTTGCTCTACAAAAGTTAGTCTGTGAGGCTGGGTCACTCTCTCCATAGAGATGGCCCTGACCAGTCAGTGTAATTCTCGATGCTTGGCGTGAAATAAAGCTTTGCTTGACCTTCGCTTTGTATCAGACTCGTTCCTTTGATCATGCTAGTAAGGAATGTAACTTCAACAGCTGGAAAAGGCAGGGAAGTGGATTTTCTCATAGAACCTCTGATGGGAGCAGGGCTCTGCCAACACCTTGATTTCAGTCCAGAAAAACTGATTTCGGATGAGTCTAAAAAGTGTGATTGTTTCTAAAAGAAGCGTGTTATTTTAAGTCACCAAGTTTGTGTTGATTTGTGTTGTGTTGTTAAAGCAGACAGAAGAAACAACTGCGCTGTGGATTTTTTTTTTTAAGAAGAAGAATGGAAATTAACTGGATTCTGATGAAATAAGGTTACCTAATAGTGTGGATGAGCAAGAAACCTAGGGAATCAAAGTTATCAGTGAGAGAGAATTAAATTGATGACAAAATAGGGTGGTTTATTCAGAGTAAGTTAAGGCTCGTAGCAAAATGTGTGAAAGTGAGATTCAGAGAGAAAGGAGAGGCCAAGGCATTGGGAGATGTAATGGGTTGAAAAAGGACGTTAAGTGAATTGAAAGAATAAAATGGTGTGGAGGAATAAAATTGTGTGGTAATCAAGAATTTTAGAACTCATATGGAGCCCAGTAAAGAGGCAATGGAGAGGTGCTGGGCCCTCAGAGTGAGGAAAGTCAAGGTGCTGAGCGTTGAGGATGCTATTCTTGATTTTCTTATCCTGTTTTCTTCTCAGTTCACCCTCAGATAACCTCAAATTATCAAGAAACTGCTCAACTACTAAAAAGTGGAAGTTATGCATTTGATTCTATTTACTTAATTATTAAATATTATTTATAAGTATTTGTGATATTATCTGCACTTTAACCATGATTCTAAAAAAAGGACTATGTGAAAAAAAATGGGGTGGAAAAGCTCATACATAAACTCTTTTTAAGTTTTTCTAGGAATATGGAACGATTATTCTATTTTATATATATACAGTTTGCTGTTAATTTACAAATTAAATTCATAGTATGAGCTTTTGTTTCCCTAAACTTAAGTGTTCTCTCTTTCTCTCTCTCTCTTTTTTTTTTTACCCTTAAGGCAATAATATCAGGGGAATATTGACATCAGTTTTCTCTTCTTAAAATGTCCCAACATATTGAAAGAGGATTGAGAGGAGGCTAAGAAGATTTATAAGACTAGCAAGATTTCTAAAAGATTAGCAAGAAGTTAACAGTACTAAAATAAGCCCTTTAATAAAAGAGCCTTCTTGTTCTTTCTGGCCTTTTGAGTCTGATTCTTTGTGACCCATCATAGTGATTACTGCAAGAGTAAATTATTATGCCCTAGTACACACAATTGAATTGTTCTGGGTCAAGAAGTTTTCAGACATAGTATAGAAAGTTCTATGTCCTTGTCTCATAAAGAGAGATGTCCTATATCATGAAAAGGTGATTATTTCACACTGATGAAGGAACAGAAGGCAAGCTGAGGACAAAGCAGAAGGTGACACCCAGAAACATGCCCCCCACCTGCCACTCCTGGGTGGGATATGTGTAACATTCTTCCAGGCATCTCCCATCTTAGGTTAACTACCTTGCTAGAGGAGAAAAACAACCTTAATTTGATAATGGCAAGGCCTCAAGGCCTCCAGTATCTTCTAGGTCCTCTTTAGCATATGAAAGTTCTTTTGACACCTCCCTTTTCCTTACTTCCCCAACCCAATAGTATATAGTCACCCATCCCTCACAACCCTGATGCTGCAGCTCTTTCTGCCCTTGAGTCCTGTCCTCATGCTTTAATAAGCCACAATTGTGCACCAAAGTCTCAAGAATTCTTTCTTGGTCATCAGCTCTGAACTCTAACCCACTGAACCTCACTTATATTCTAAAACGTCATCAACAAGCTATGCATTTCCAAGTTTTTAGGTAGGTTTTTTCTGATCATATATATATTTACTCTACTCCAGTTCTCTCCAGAAGATGGAACATTGCCTACAAATATTTTGGGGTGATTTATAAAATCACCAATAAGGGATAATAGTAAGATTTAGTAATATAACTCCTGGAAATTTACACCAAATTTCCTCATTCTTTTTTTTTTTTTTTTTCACAAAGGAGACCTATATTTTCATTTTCAGAGGAGACAGAAATAAGCTATTTAATTAAACTCATTCTCGGGTTATCTTTTAATATCTGACTGAAGGAGGAATTAATCATCATATAAAGTTAACTCATCTTGCAGGAAATTATAATTTGGTGATTGTTTACCAAAAATATTGTGAAACAAAGAAAATGTGTATTTTTAATAAACGTATTTTTAATTTTTTTACAGAAGTAAAATAGTCTGTTCAGGCTTTCTAAAAACACAGAACATTGAAGTGATAGTCAGTAGACCTCTAAGTTGTAACCAGTAATTATTTTATAACTTTCTGTCTACCTATCTTACCTATCCATTTACCCCTAACATCAACATGTCTTACAATACATTTTGTCTTGGGGCTCCTGGGTGGCTCAGTGGATTAAAGCTTCTGCCTTTGGCTCAGGTCATGATCTCAGGGTCCTGGAATCAAGCCCCACATAGGGGCTTTCTGCTCAGCGGGGAACCTGTTTCCCCCTCTTTCTCTGCCTTCCTCTCTGCCTATTTGTGATCTCTCTCTCTCAAATAAATAAAATCTTTAAAAAAAAACAATACATTTTGTCTTGAAAGTGGACTTTTTCAATTTCTGTACATAAAGGAAATGTTTACAGATATATAAATACTTTATGACTCTTTAATATTCCATATTACATAAAACCATAATTTTTAAAATTTCTACTAATGAACATTAAAGTCCAAAATTATTTTACTAATACAGAGCAGCTTTCTAATTTTTTTTCAAGTTAAATTCATAGAACTAAAATTACTTTTCAAAAAGTGTATTATATCTTTACACAGTACTCTTATTTCACTATACTTTTTTCGTGTGGACATTATAGCTATTTTCCACTAAATTTTTATTGTTTTGGAAGGTGAGTGATGAGGAATATTTAATATCACTAGCATATAAAGAAACATCTTGCATTCCAAACTCTATAATTTATATTACTGTTAAATAAGATTAAAAAAATAAAGTACCTGTATGATCTAATTTCAAAGCTTTATTATTATTATTATTTATTATTATTATTTTGGTATACTTACAGTCTATGTTGGAGCTTTTTATTTTGGGGGCCCCTTAAGTGTTTGAATTATATTATTGAAACAAGTTTCTAGGTCTGAGATGGACAAGCCCAGATGTGCCATGTCAGCAAACCTAAACTCAGATAGTTTTCATGAACAGCATGTGTTCAGTCAGCTAATCTCCAAATGCCAAACCAACCCACGAGGGCTTTCTCATGTCAAGCAAAGTGAACTATGTTGCCCCAGCCAGTCAGATATTTTCTATTTGTTTCTCTTCATTGATTTTATTCTTTAATCTGTAAAAGCTTCTTGCCCTCTTCCCCATTTTGCAGCTCTGCCAAAGGAGATGGTCTACTTCATAAAGTTTGCTTGTATCACATAAAAATTGGGTTTTTTAGTTATTTTTTTTTAAAGAATATTCATTTGTGGGTCACCTGGGTGGCTCAGTCAGTTAAGCATCTGCCTTTGGCTCAGGTCATGATCTCAGTGTCCTGGGACTGAGTCCCACATTGGGATCCCTGTTCAGTGGAGAGTCTGCTTCGCCCTCTCCCCCTGTTCCAACCCACCCTTGCCCTCTTCTCCCTCTCAAATAAATAAATAAATAAATAAACAAATAAATAAAATTTTAAAAAAATATTCATTTGCATCAATGTGGCAACCTACCTGTTGGTTGGTCATAATTGAAGTCCTAGACAGCTCTAGTGTAATCAAATTCTCATTTACTCTAATGTGCTGCTTATTTTCAAAATACAGGGACACATAGAGATTTTTACTTTATTCATTTGACACAGAGAGCATAAGCAGGTGGAGTAGCAGGCAGAAGGAGAGGGAGAAGCAAGGTCCCTGCTGAGCAGGGAGCCTGACACTGGGCTCTATCCCAGAACCCTGGGACCATGACCTGACCTGAAGGGAGACACTTAACAACTGGGCCACCCAAGTGCCCCAAAATATTGGATGCTTATTTAATTTAATAAGGTTCCCTTGATACCTAAATATTATGTATTTTAGGATCTCTTTGAACAGTTTATAATATGCATGTTTTAACAAATATATATGCATTTATAAATAACCAAAGTAAATATAAGTGTATTAAAGTTATACATTTACAGGATATAATTTACAAAGCTTCAGAGGGAGTGTCTGGGTGGTTCAGATAGTTAAGCCTCTACCTTCAGCTCAGGTCATGATCTCCAGGTCCTGGGATCAAGTGACATGTTGGGATTCTGGCTTAGCAGGGAGTCTGCTTCTTCCTCTCCTCCTACTTGTGCTGTCTCTGTCTCTGTCTCTCTCTTGAATAAATAAAATCTTAAAAAAAAAAATTCAAAAGCTTCAGAGGAATTTTTTTTAATTAACTAAAACTATTTATGGAATATATATAATAATTATATACTCAATTATAAGTCTCAATATGACTCAAAGGGAAAAGCTATGATAGTTTATTTTTCTATAAGAAATGGATAAGCATTGGGGTGCCTGGGTGGCTCAGTGGTTAAAACCTCTGCCTTCGGCTCAGGTCATGATCTCAGGATCCTGGGATCGAGCCCCACATCGGGCTTTCTGCTCAGCAGGGAGTCTGCTTTCCCCCTCTCTCTCTGCCTGCCTCTGCCTACTTGTGAACTCTCTCTCTGTCAAATAAACAAATAAAAAAAAAAATCTAAAAAAAAAAAAAAAGAAATGGATAAGCATTTGAAATCTCCCATATTCATTTGAGGCCATAAGAACATGGTTGATAAATCCTTTGTTTACATTTATATTTATAACTTTGATCAAATGTCATGCCCTTCCTTAAAGAAAAGGAGAATCATTTTGGTGCATTTCTAAATCAGTTTCTCTGCCACCCCTTCTTTTTTTGTCTTTTCCTGTTTTCTGACCATGCTTCTTTGAACTAAATCTGTCACATAGATTCCAAAGGTGGAGGCTGCCTGTTGACATTTCATCAATGTATCATACACCTTGAGCTATTGTTTTATTAATGTTTTCTACCTCATTTCTTTGTTTATTACTGATAGATGAAATACAAATAAAAATGTCAGACAGATGTCTTTGGGATAATGAGGAGGGACAAATCTCGTAGAGATGATCGAAATAAAAAAAATCTGATATATTGTGTATAATATAAGTTTGACATCTTAGTTTGTGAAAAATCCTGATTTTTCTATTACAGCTATTACTTAGGCTTTAGACTTGGTTTACATTTTGATAAAAAATACCAGTCATTCTGGGCTTAAGAACTAGAGAATCAAGACCCAAGGGAGTTTGAGGGAATAGCTATTTCTTTCTTTCAGAGAACAGGCCAGTTTCTCAGTATAAACCTACTTGTTGGGACAGGTAAAGAGGCTTCTTGGACAAGGGGAGATATCTTGACGTGGGGGATTTGGAGGCATTCTAAGTTGCTAAGTGCAACTGGAACTTAATCTGCATGCTTTTATTTCTGATTTTTCAATTACACCTTTAATTTGTTTTCCATGTTTTTTCCTGCTCAGGCCTTTATTTTAAATAAATTCTCCATAACATTATCCCTAAAAAAGGAAACAGTGCCTGAATTGTTGCTTATACCTTAGTGTCCAAATCTTACCCAATCCTGCTTGCATGGTATCCCGTCATACCTCTGCCTGTCAGCATCCCAGTACTACCACTGGTAATAGTCATTAAAAGAAAGACTGACAGTTTCAGATGGTGTGGACATTCCGATGAACGTGTAGCAGAAATAAAGAAAAAGAGAAATAGGGGCACCTGGATGGCTCAGTCCGTTAAGCCTCTGCTTTCAGCTCAGGTCATGGTCTCAGGGTCCTGGGATCGAGTCCCACATGGGGCTCCCTGCTCTGTGGAGAGTCTGTTTCTCCTGCTCCCTCTGCCTCTCCCCTTCTGTGCTCACACATGTGCATTCAGTGGGGACTCTCCCTCTCTCTCTCAAAATAAATAAATAAAGTAAAAAAAAAAAAAGAAAATGAGAAATAAAAGTGTGGTGAGATCTAGAATTGTAGGTGATTAGAGAAATTAAAATGTTAGTAGAAGTCAATCCATAGGCATTTTTTATTTTTCCACATTTAAAAATGTTTATTAAAGAACTCAAAACTCAAATTGCCTTTGTTTTCATTAACAGGAACTTGCCTGAACATTTTGGTGCACCCGATTAGCCAGGAAGAAAAACAATAGATCATAAAAAGCTAAACTATTCTACATATGTTGACCATTTTTAATGAACAAGTATTCATTAGTCAAAACATGTTTTATGCATTTTAAATACACAAAATATGTAATAACTGATATCTATTGAGAATTAATCATGACCCGGGTTTGATCTTAAGTGCTGTATATGCTTTCATTAATTTTAACAATGACCTTATGAAATAGGTACTATAAGATATTCAGTATTTCTACAGGTAAGGAAAAAAAAAAAGATGTGGGGATTGCAAGTAATACATAATGCAGTAGTTAAAAATCTAAACTCAAACTGCCTGAACTTGAAAGCTGGCTCTGTTTTATATCAGTTCCTTAAATTTGGACATTATTTAAACCTTATGTGCTTAACAATACAATATAGTAACGTATAAAACACTGGGAGGTTATGAGGATTACTGAGTTAATATAAATACACAACTTAGAACACTGTCTGGCACCTAGTAACAACAATCTAAATGTTTGCTGTTATAATATTGTTGTTGAAGATAATTTTAGACCTGGGATAAAAACACAGGCAGCCCTAATACAGAGATCATAGCATTACTACACCTAAATCTCCTGTCCTCATAACAAAATACTTTTTTTCCCTCTCCCTTACTTTCTTCTTCCTCTGCTTCTTTTTCTCCTCCCCCCTCCACACACTTGAAAATACTCAAAATATTAACCAACTGTCACTTTCTATCCTTATTTTAAAGTTTAAGACACTGACTCAGAAATGTTAAGTAGGTTGTCATGGCTCATGAAATAAAGATAACAAGCTCTTTGGGTTTGTGGATTGTGTTTTTTCAGTTATAAATCTCTAGTATCCTTTGCAGTACCTGCTGTATATAGCCATTTACCATATTTGTTTATTGAATGACAAATTGAAGGCCACCAAAGGGCTAGAACTGTAACACAAGAAGTTTGGCTACAAGTATATATTATATATTTTTGCTAAATTTGTGGTCAGAATAATAAGTCTTTGATATTACATCTGACTTCATCTAGGTTTGGGGTCTTTAATAAATGAATCATTTGTCTATTCTGAACTTCATTCAGCAGATGTATGCAACTTAGCCTTTATATCTATTATATCTAGTAGACATGTTATAGGAAGAGACATGACAGTGAATTCAAAAATACCCCCAAAATAGATCACCTTATTCAAATGTAAAGTAGTATCCCTCTAGTGAACTATGGTTTTTGGAACAGATTTTACCACTTGCTTTTTATACACATATGTATATTCACAAATATATACATACACACATATATTTACAAATATACACATACACATATATATTTACAAATATACATACACATATATACATATGTTTATATACAAATACATAATTTATATATACACACAAATATATGTATATACATACAAATACACACACACATATACACACATATGTTTGTGTGTGTGTGTGTGTGTGTGTGTGTGTGTATGTGTCTGAGAGAGAGAGAGAGAGAGAGGAATGGGAACCAAAGTAGTCAAGTTTGAATATGTTGATCATGCAGAACTAACAGGATAGCAAAATGAGATAGGAAATATACACTGGAGATCTGAAATGGAAGTACAGATACATGAAAACCCAAGACACTGAAGTCATGGGATTTTAGATTCTAGGTAGAGGTCTGAAACTGACATATGGATGTGAGAAACTCATGATATTCCCCAATCACAGTGTGCTTCTTTAGACTTTCCCATCTTAATAAATGCTGGCAGTACTTACTGAGTTGCTCATGAACCTGGAAATCATTCTTGATTCCATGCACTCTTTCAACCCCACATCCAGTTCAGTTCCAGCTGCAAAATGTATCTCATTCCAGAGACATTTTATGTCCCCTGTCTCCCAAAGTACTGCCAAAGAGCTCTCTGATTTGTTATCTTGATTCACTCTAGCCTTTCTCAATCCAAACACCACATAGACAGAATGATCTTCATAAGAAGTAGTTTTTTTTTTTTTAAGATTTTATTTATTTGACAAAGAGAGACACAGTGAGAGAGGGAACACAAGCAGGGGGAGTGGGAGAAGGAGAAACAGGGTCTCCACTGAGCAGGGAGCCTGATGCGGGGCTAGATCCCAGGACCTTGGGATCATGACCTGAGCCAAAGGCAGATGCTTTCTGACTGAGTCACCCAGGCACCTCTTAAGAAGTATTTATATCTTATTATTCATTAGATTTATTTTTTAATACAGATTTCTATTCTAATCCAATTGAGATTATTTCTGCACTTAAAAAAGATGCCTTATGTCACAGACACATAGACCAGTGGAACAGAGTAGAGAGGCCAGATTTGGACCCGAAACTCTATGATCAAATAATCTTTGAAAAAACAGGAAAAAATATCCAGTGGAAAAAAGACAATCTCTTCAATAAATGGTGCTGGGAAAATTGGACAGCTATATGTAGAAGAATGAAACTTGACCATTCTCTTACACCA
>JAQQSY010006891.1:0-10790 GCA_028646535.1 Procyon lotor
GCACAGGGCACCCCTGGTGTCTTCCCATATTGGTACTTGAAGGTGGTGCAGAAATATCTCTTCGCTGTTTCTGCCTCTGTTTGGAAATTCTTATGAAGGATTATTTTTTCAAATTGTGGTAAAATATAAAGCTTATTATTTAGCCATTAATTGTACAGTCAGTGGCATTGAGCACATTGACGTTATCATGGAAACATCACCACCACCCATTCCAGAACAGTTTTCATCTTCCCCAAAGCAAACTCCATCAAATAGTAATTCATTCCTCATATCCCTGTCCCCGCCACCAGCCTCACACCCTGGCAACTCTTGTTCTATTTTCTGTGTCTGTGAGTTTGATTTTGGCTTCTTGACTTGCCTCTCTTCAGTGGTCTCCTTGCTCAGACCCAGCCCTTCAGCAGACAGCCCCGCTGTCAGCCCCCCTCCGTCTCCAGACACAGAGTCATGCTTACTTCATCCTCGGTGTCTGACCCCTCTCAGTTTCTCTGCCCTTTCTCCACCCTCACATTTCATGATATGACAGAAGATACTGGCCTGCACTTCCATGTTGGGTTTTCCTCTTATATCTCCTTTTCACCTCACCTCCAAGCTCAGGAAGTCTGGTCACCCTACAGTTAGGCAGGGATGACCCTCCCAGGACCCTATCTGTGGTCTCTGTGCTGAGTCCCCACTTGTGAAGAGTACCTCCTTTGCTGGTCAGACATGGAGCCTGCCTTTGGGGCACAGGTAATGCTGTGGTTTTCACTTGTCATGGTTCCCTCTCAAGATTGCCCCTCTTAAAATATATTACTTGAAGATCCCGGACCTCCCTATGAACCTCTAGAGCCTCAGGTTCTGTGATGATGACAGTTCCCAGGACTTTATTGATTTAGGAGACATCTGTCTTCCCCCCAAATATGGCATAGAATATCCTTCTATGTGTGGGAATTGCATTCAGTTCCTCACAAAATACACCCCAAAATGTATGCCTTAACCACCAGGATTTTTATATGTTTGGTGTTTGATTCTCTGAAAAGGGCTGCTCTGGGGGCTCCATGTGATTGTCTGTAGCTCCCCCCTCTTCTTTGACTTTTCTATCTCCTTTCCTAGACACCGGTCTCTTTCTCTGGTAGGTTCCTTGTCTAATATATTGTACCTTCCTATGATTGTGCCGTCGTATTTGCTTTTGTGTTTTCATGTGGAATTCATGTGTCCTTAAACATTTCAAATGTACAGTATCTTGTGTACGAAACATAGTGAGGAAAACGGCAGATAGGTGGGATAGTCCCAGACACCAGTTTTGATTTTGCCTAATTTGAAGTTGTGACCACATGTTGAAATAATTTACATGGAAGATGAAGCAGCTACTGCAAATACTCCGTGCACAAGTGGGAAGGGGCCCACCCTTGACAATGTTACGATAGGACCTTCTGGGTAGAATGCAGAGCTGGTGCCAGTTGCCTGCTGGGTTCTGTGAATTCTCCTGCTACACAGTGTCACCTACAGCCCAGTATGTCCCATGAGGACGTGTGTGTGTGTGTGTGTGTGTGTGTGTGTGTGTGTGTGTAATTCAAGGTCTTATTTCTGTAGTTCTTATGAAATCTCTAAAATTGGTCTCTGGTAATAGTTGCTGAAAGGCAGACCTGAAGCTTTCTCTGTGTTGTCATTACAATAAATAGCCAAGACTTTTCCCCTCATAACCAACAAATGGACCAAGGGATGAGGGGTCCAGCTGATGAGTGCTCCCACTCTCACCATGTCATCCTGCCTGAACACTTATAACTCAGGGAAGCCAAATCTGTGCCTGCTTCTTCCTAAGTTCCACTTCCATCCGGGGAATCTGATGAAAGGTAGCCAGTGAGCCAGGTTGATGCCTCCAGTCTCATCTCAACAACATCTTCTCCTTGGGGCAGACTGTCAGCATGGCCTTGCTGGTATGGACATCTGATCTCATCATTCCCTGATTCAGATCCTTTGTTGGCTCTCCTTGCATGGAATACAAGCCCTCTCTGATTTATTTCTGGCTACCACTCTAAGTGTATCTTGAAAACTTTGGAGTAGATCCACACAGACATGTTGATTCAGTCATTCAGTTGATTCATGACGAAGGTGAGAAGACCAGTCAATGGGAAAAGAAAAATCTCTTCAGCAAATTATACTGGAACAATTGATATCTGAGTGGCCTTTGATCTTTCCTTGATGACATACACAGAAGGACATTGACTGTCACTGCATATCATGCACCAAAATTAACTCGAAGTGTATCATCGACCTAAATGTGAACGCCGAAGCTATGAATATTCTAAAGGAGAGTCATTGTAGTCTTATGGTAGTACAGATTTGTTTTTCAGATCACACAAGCTCAAATCATAAAAGAAAGACATTTGATAAATTGGATTTTATCAAAATGAAAAACTTTTAAGACAGAAATAGAAGCCATCAACTGGGCGAAAATATTGCAGTACATTTCTCAGACAAAAACTTGTATGTAGAATATCTAAACAAATCTTATAACCAGTACAAAAATGGACAAAAAGGTTTGAGCAGACACTTCTCAAAAGAAGATATGCAAAGGGCCAATAATCACATGAAAAATTACTCAACACATTAGTCATTAGAGAAATACAAAATAAAACCACAGTATCATAGCACACCTACTAGAATGACTACATTAAAAAGACTGAGGATATGATGCAAGGAGACAGAGCTACTGGGACTTATATCCATTCCATTACCGAGGAGGGCGTGAAATGGTGCAACCACACAGGAAAATCGCTCTGCAGTTTCTCAGTTCAGCCACACTTGCCACATGACCTAGCCATTCCACTTCTAGGTAATTACTCAAGTCAATGAAATCCTATGTCCACTTGGAAATCTGTCCACAAATGTTCATAACAACTTTATTTATAATGACCCTCAAAGAAACTACATTCCCATCAATAGGTGAATGGAATAATATTGTGTTATATCCATATAATGGATGCAGCTTGTTGCATATAAATTATACTTTAAAAGTGATTTGAAAATCTCTATGTGTGAGATGTGTTTTTCAGTGTCACTCTGTTGAGTCCTTTAAAATGTAGTATTCATGAATTATTGTATTTGAACATAATTAGAAATGCAAATACATTTTAATAATTTCTAATGTAGTAGAGCTAGTATAGTTTTGAGGAGAGCAGAGATAGTGTGTATAAGAATTGGAATTACTTCTTGAGGAATTAGACAAAGGGATCAGGTTCATGTATCAGACTTAATCCAAGTTTATTTTGTGAGTGGGTCCTAGAGTCATCTCATAATTATAACCTAAAATAACACATTTGAGAAATGATAAGGCAAAATATTTAATTTGTTGATCTTTAATGGGCATGAAACATGACACACGGTAAGTATCTACATATAAAATGCATGTATTTGGAGGTACATTTTAAGATGCTGATATGGAGTTCAATCTGTCATTTATGTTTCTCTCCATCATGTAAGGATTCTTCTGCTTATCTGTTTCTACATTAGCACCAACCATGATCACGTATTGGTTCCTACAGTAATTGCTCTATGGATGTGGTTTCCTCTCATGTCAATCTTCTGTTGTTTGGTTTATCACATCCTAATTGCAGGCTACTGTGAGATGGTTATTTGTTCAAGTGTCAGCCAATTGTCCTTGAAAAAGGAGGTAAATGGAATACTTGTTGTCTTAAGCAAACTTCTACCTTGTCCAAGGAACTAGCTCTTTCTAGATCTCATATTTTGAATGTCCTTAATATGAATGCGTTTTACCCAGTTCAACAATTTGATTCAGCCAACATCAGCTGATTTCCTGTTTGTAACAAGGCATCATGCTGGGAGCTTTGAAAGACACAAAGATGATCCAGAGTTTCCTAGTCCTCTCATGTGACTTCCCACAGTCTTACTGATTAATTAACTAATTGAAGGGTAGACTTATCTGTCATTGGCAGTACCTCTTATCTCATGGTTAGTTTAGCTTAGTAATTTCACTTAGTGAAAATGAAATGATACAGCTTAGTACCTTGAGGTCAGCTGCAGTAAGGAGGGATGTTTTGGGATGAAAAGTTAATGGTGTGTGGGGAAGACCCTGGGAACTATCCTGGGGTGAAGGTGGGTCGCATATCAAATACCCTGCCAGTGTCAATAGTTTTTTACTGCTTGGTGGGTGTTGTGTACCTTTGAGAGGGGCCTTCTGAAAAGAACATTTATCCCAAAGGAGAGAAAAAGGACTTATTTTGCAAGTGTCCCCTTCTTGTTCCTCTAATCACACTCCGATGGAAATTCCTTCAACCAAGGCAAGCCTTCATTAAAAATCCACGGAGAATATTACCTCTTTGATCTCCAGGGCGGGGGTGAGAAGTGGACAAACAAACGTAATGCCCTCCCTAGAGATGGTAGAAATCAAGGACCACACTTGTCTGAGAATCCGTGTAATGTACAATGCAGAGCAGAAAATGTGGAACTCCAGTCCCCATCATTAGAGCCCTAGTTTCTTTGGACTACTTCGTGACAGAAGCGAGAGAAGGGGTGGAGACGCTGAGGTAGGGTGGAAGTCAGGGGTACAAGGGTGAAGGAGAGCGGGGGTTAGGTCCTGTTTTCTAAACAGGGCACCAGACTGCTTCTAATCTGGCAAACTCATTGCTGAGGAACAAGTGTAAAAAGAGAAGGGAAGTGAGAAGGGAAGGAAGGAGAAAAGAGGACACCAAGGGTGGAAACAGTACAGAATGGCATCCCTTCAGCGTGAGCTTGTGCAGAAGGAGAGAGGACTTTGAATCTCTTAGAATTAACACGTGGCATCGCCTGTGTGTTGAGGTTTTAAGTCTCACCGGAGAGATAACGAGACGCCCTAGCAGGACGCCGTCTGGGGACAACAGAAGGGCAGGAAGGGGTTGCCTGACGGAGTCAGATAATTTGCTGAACATTATTTTATACAACAAACGATTTAAGTTTTGATCCCGTCCTTGAAACCAAACAGTCGCCAGCGACACCAGCGGGCCTCCCTCCACGAGGAGCTGCTCGGGCTTTCTCGGCCACCGCGTTTCCGGGGCAACCAAAGTGTAAACTTGAGAAAAGGCGGGGCCAGGGTACGGATGGACAGTGAGCTGAGCCAATCAGGCTGCGACTCTGCTTCAGGGCTTCCAAGTGGAGCAATGGGCGCCAAGAGGGGGGCTAGCAAGACTGGGGGCGGGGGGGCACGGGGAATGGAGGGGGCTGAGCCCGCCCAGATGCTCCCCCGGGGGAGAGCGTCCTTAGTTTCAGTTCCCAGCAACTGGTGGCAGCAGGTCAGTGCTTAAGGTAAATCATTGTTTTTGATCTATTATGTTGACTGATCACTTTGTTTAGTTTTAGCTAAAGAAAGAAAGAGAGGAAGACAAAAGGTGTTACTTTCTAAAGAGAAAACCAGCAGTTGCTGAGAGTTCTTGGTTGTCAGTCTAAGGAGGAAATAGCGTGGTTCTGGGAGAGGATTTGTCATCTTTTGCGAAGAAGTGCTCAGATAAAAAGGTACAAAAATCAATTTTTATTCTATAAAGGGGAAGAAAACAAACATCACTGAACAGTCACTGTGTATAGGGTACTGAAGTGTGAGGTGTTTGAGTGAATTGCTTCATCTAGCCTGTGTGACCATTGAAAACACAGCTTCAAAGTGAACTATTTCCAAGTCATTAATACAATTAAGAGCCTGAGCTTTGATTCAGACCTTGGATTTTCAGACATTCAAAGATGTGTTATTTCTGTCATACCCTGCTGAACTGTGTTATTTCTGTCATACCCTGCTGAACTG
This sequence comes from Procyon lotor, assembly GCA_028646535.1. Taxonomy (NCBI): domain Eukaryota; kingdom Metazoa; phylum Chordata; class Mammalia; order Carnivora; family Procyonidae; genus Procyon; species Procyon lotor. The sequence continues at coordinate 5,765 of JAQQSY010006891.1, forward strand.
ACCACTTGGATAAAAAACAGCAGTGGGCTGGGCACAGCTTGCTAGAAGTTGTAGAGTTGCTTCGATTGGTCGCAAAATTGAGAAGGACCTTATGAAACAGCAATACTGTTTATCTTGCCTTCAGTCTCTGGGGTGTAGTTAAATCATACTAAGTAGATGAAATTGTTTCCAGCTTTTAGAGCTCTTATTTATTTGTTTGTTTGTTTTTGTTTTTACCAGAATCTTATTACTACAGAAATGTCTTTATTTTGTAATTGTGCATCTTAAGTATTGAGATTTAAATTGTGGACATTCATTTCTATTTATATTCAAATACAGTGATCTAATAACAGTAGCAATGATCAATTCCAGTAGCAATCTAGTAGCATCCTGCTTTGTGTTGAGATGACTGGAGACACAAAGTTTACAACCTTTGCCCTTAAGAACCTTATAGTCTAGTAGGAGAGGCAGTTCTGAAAGCGAAGAGTTGCATCCATCGTGATTCAACATGGACACTGGGTTTTGCACAGATTATGCAAAGAAAGATGCAAGCTGTTTCCTTCTGGCGAGAGTGGTTATGTGAGACTTCACCATAGTGATTATACAAGGAAGAACAGGAATTTTCTAGGCCAAGTAGTGAGGGAAGGTGTTCCTTAACACGGGACTGCATGTATAAAGGTACAGGGACAGAACACCGTAGTGTGTTTGGGGAATGTGAGTGGGTATAAACGCAGAATAGGTTTTAAAGGGTGGAGAATTTCTAAAAACAAAGCTGGAGAGATAGGCAGGGCCAGTGTGTATCGCAAATGCTAAGATGTTTGCTCTTTACTTGTACACAGTGGGGAGCCACAGAAAGGTTTTTGGTTAGAGTGTGAAGTTGGGATTTCCAATTTTTAAAGATTGCTCTGACAGTCATCTGGAGGATGGTTGGAGAGTGAAAAGACTAGAGACAAGGAATCAACTAAGAGGCAATTGCGATAGTGGAAATGGGAGGTTACCAGGTCCTGGACTTAGGAGGTATCCATGGCAATGGAGGTGAGGGAGGGAACAGAGAGACTAGGTGTGTCAAGATGGTGAAATTCTACGGTACTTGGCCTCTGATTCATTATAGAGGGGAGGAGGAGTCTAGGATAATGTTCCGTGAATGACCTGGGGAAATGCAAGGAGTAGGAGGAAAAGATAATGAACTTGGTTCTGGAACTTTAAACTTGAGTTGCCTGTAAGTCATTGTGTGTTTCCTACACATTTTGTGGGAAATGATATAGACTCCACAGGAAGCATTTTCAGTGACCATAAAATAGTTGCTTAAGTGATTTTGGTTTCTAATGTTGCAAAAGTACAAATGGTAGTCAGACCTTTACTCCCATTTAAAAGTAGTGGCAGATAGACAGTTGGGGTTTGTCTTTCCAGTGGGTTTGAATCACTGAGGCCAAGGTCTCACGGTACCTGAAAAATGAGATATTGGATTGGTTGGTTGGTTCTAAGAGCATAGTCACTAAAACCAGGGAGTTTGGAACAAAAGTTTTATTTTTCTTTTGTCTTTTTGTTTTGTTTTGTTTTTTGCATTTTGTACACAAATCCAGCTAATCTTTGCTTACTTTTGTGTAGCTTAGGTCTTTCTTACTCTGCTTCTTTAAGATCTTTCATGTAGCAGGCTGCCTGACCAGAATAGATTGCAAGCGATTTCCTGGTAAAATCCCCAGAGACTAAAGGCAGAGCAACCTGAAGAAGGAGACAGCAAGGAAAGTATTATTACACTGCCTCCTGCCTCCAGATATTCCCGGGGGATGCTCATTATAAGGATCCTGTAAGCCTGGGGCCTTTGTGCTTTAATAAACCTGGTATCACATTGTGTTAGTTATATGGGTCCTTGAATATAAGACTAAATAGTATTTCTGACTCTCTTCGGAGCCAAAAATGCTGCAAAGGTTGCTGAATGCTGATAAAATTCTATGGAGAGAATAGATTATAATGGAGTTACTTTATTTCCCCTCCTACTTCTCAGGGGGAGCTTCTCTCTTCACATTGGATTGCTAGTTATTTTACCCAGGTAAAGGGTCAATATCTAGGGTCAACCCCAGCACTGTACACATAAGCTTTTGCCAATTGTATCAGTTAGAAATACTTTTGGCTATAATAGAGAACCTGACCGACAGGTTCCTTATGACAAGAGTGTGGAATCAGGCAGTTGCTGACTTGGTTCAGCAGCACAGTGATAGTAGAGCTTTAAGTTGGTATCTCTGTGATTCCCTTGGCTTTTTCCTCATTACTACAGAAAGGCTGCCACATCTCCAGACATTGCATTCTTGTTCAAGGCTGAAAGAGGCAAATGAAATGGAAGAGTTCTCCCAGAGCCTTCAATACTTTTAGCTGAGTCTCTGGCCAGAACTCATTCACGTGGCCACTCAACTAAAAGTGGAATGCAGCAGACAAAGGAAATTGGAATGACCTTAGAATAAGCCAGTTGCAATGTCTGAAAAATCAGATGTAGTTCAAATTCAACAAAGTTAAAGCCACTCTGAGGAATGGAAACTCCTGGAAGGGACCTTGGCTGTCCCATTTATTACTGTGGTGTGGCACATAATGAGTGTTCAGTAAACACACATTGACTTCAGGACCAGGACCGGGTGAAGCAAAGTAGGCCCCTAGGGGACAATATGTAAGGAGGCACTGACTCTTAACCTCGGGTAAGTGCAAGGTTGACATTTGCACAGTCCTGAGATTGAGGGTCTCCTTAAACATTGCACCCTAGTGCCCTACTTTACTGAGCCTGAATCCCAGCTCTGGTTGAATTTAATAAAATGAAATTTCAAGCAGGTGTATGAAGTAGACACTTTATAACACTGATATTTAGAAAACATTATTCTCAAATCATGCCATATCATAAATAGTAACACGAGGACGTAAGTCACATCCCAAAGATCAGCAGAAAGAATAAAAGTCTATGATTTAGGAGACATGGACTCTAGAGAAACCTTAAACATCTTGAGACAAGGTATTTCGGCACAGAGAGAACCCCCGACAAGATGCCAGGCGTCAGGGACATCTCATTTCCAGTGTGCTCATGACACTAAAGTACAGATCACATCCTGTCATACTTAAAATTGATGTGGAAGTTAGCAATCCAAACAAAACCCAGCTCTTTCGTGTATTCATAGGCTGTGGGAGAATTTTAAAAATAATTTGTGGGAAATAATAATGGAAGATAATCAGTGCAGTAGCTTTGAATTTAGATTTCAGAAACAAACAAACAAACCCCAAACAAAAAACCAACACCTTGCACATCACTCTACTAACTGAGCAAGGACCCTGAGGCAGGAGGGAGAGAGGTCATGTTTAGGACCCTCGTGTGGCCTGGTTTTGTTCTGCACTGCTGTCCCCTTCCCTTCTCTGCAGTGAAAGCCTCTCAGGCATCCAAGGCTCTTTCTTCCTTGAAGCTCTTGCTTTCCTCCTCATTTCACGGACCTTCCCTGAATTCCCAAAGCAATGCCTGAGCACCGTCGTGTCACTGTTCAATGCGAGGACGTTGGCAGAGTACATTCAGGTGTCAGCGCTGACTCTGCCACTGCCTCTGGCACTTTCTTGGCCAGGGACCCAGGTCCCCTGGGTCTATGCCAACTTCCTGGAAAGGGGCGGCAATGTTTGATAGAAGCCACTGCCCGAGGCCATGTGCTCCTGCGTGTGGAGCATTGAGCCACGGGTGTGGCTCCCAGGGCGGTTAGAATTGTGGTTGCTACCATTTCTCTTCATGCCTGAATTTTACCCTGTGTTATATTCTAGTCCCCCCCTTCCCAGCCCTGCCCCTCAAGGTCTCACTCTTGCCACTAGAGGGACCTTGTAGCTCCTGTTGCTTACTTACCTTCTCGAACTCTGGTGCACCTTAAAACCCTCTGAAGGAGCGTCTGGGTGGCTCAGTTGGCTAAGCATCTGACACTTTGATCTTAGCTCAGGTCTTGATCTCAGGGTCTTGATCTCAGGGTTGGGACTTTGAGCCCCATGTGGAGCCCTGTGTTGAACCCCGTGCTGATCCCTGCACTCACACCTAGAGATTCTAAGTTCCTGTGCTTGGGGTGGAGCCTGGACATTTATTTATTAACAACAGCTCTGGTGCTCTTGTTGCTCCTGATGCTCCAGATCTTTGTCTCTGGCAGGGCTGCTCAACCTCAGGACTACTGGCATTCTGGACCGGAGGATTCTTGGTTGTCAAGGGCTGTCCTTTGCGTTGTAGGAAGCTTACCAGCATCTCTGGCTTCTACTTACTAGATGCCGGTGGTACCCCAGACCCCTGTTGTGATAACCAAACATGCCTCCAAACATTGTCGACTATCCCCTGGGGATGGGGAGGGAGGGCAGGGTGGGTGAGATCATACCTGGCTGGAACCAGAGCACTATACTACCCCCGGAAGACTTAGCACAGTCCCTTGCTAGTAGCTAGAGATGCTAAGGGTCTGTTTAGCTGAACGGAGTTCAGATGGGTTCAATGAAGGATCCCGCAGGATGTCAACAACACTGACCCCCACCTGTGGTCACATTCAGGGTGAGGGCAGGTTCCCAGGACTCCATTGCAGCAGCCACGTCTTTCCTCAAAACATTCAAGTCTTTCATTTCAGTCTCAGAGGGGGCATCTCCTAGTCACCTGCTTGGCCACTCCGAGTGCTGGGATCTAATTCATTCCAGAGGAGCGTTTCCTAAGGGAAACTCTTGAGGAACTACAGGCTTTTGCCATCTGCTACATAGAGTAGTTTATCGAATGGACTGGAGTCAGTAGAGATGGTTTGATATTTGCCAATCATTGCCTTCAAACACGACCTGTAGAACCCCCTACCCCACTCTTGGATGACATTTCAATCATTAAAAGGTGCATTGAGTCTAGATCAAAATTTGAGTCTAACATCCCATTCCCGAGTAGAGATAGTCTAAAACCCCCCATGTGTCCTCCAACCCCATGGGGATGACCCTTAGGCTCAGAGTCAAGCCTGAGCTGGCAGATGGGGAAGGGTTTGGCTTGGATGTGGGCTTGAGAGAAGCCCAGTATGTCTTCCATCTC
>JAQQSY010006893.1:0-10787 GCA_028646535.1 Procyon lotor
AGCATGGTAACCCTTTCAGCCAGACCTAGAGTGGGACTTAAAGAGAAGGGAGAGTCTGATGAAAATTCATTTTGCCTTGCGACACATGTCTAGCCTTCTCTTAGGGCCAGAAAGCTAGTGCATTCCCTTCACCTGAAGAATGAGAGGCCAGAGAGCCAGAGAAGCAAAGTAGCTTGTCCAAAGTCACACAGCTCATAGTGGCAAACTGAGGCTAGAATGGAAGTCAGGTTTCCAGACACTTCCCTATTTAATCAGACAGTATTTCCACTCAGGCCACGGTGAGGCCATGCCCAGTGCCCTGGGCATGACGATCACACTGCCTTTGAAAAGTAGTGATATAAATTTATCATGGATTGACACCATTCTAAATTCTATTGCTAGAGCAAAGGGCACTGTTTTTACATTCTTGTTCTTCCAGAGGCCCACACACGGTTCTCTGTGATACCATAATATCAGTTCACGCATCAGGTCCTGTCCACCCTCTCTTAGTAGTAGCCAGCTCATTATAGAGAGGGGTCCATTTACTAGGCCAAACCTCTAATGACAAGTTAATTTCCAGTTGATTACCAGTGCTCCTAATTAGGAACTCCAATAGAACAACTAAAATTTTTTAAATATCATTTCAGGAAATGCATGAAATGCTGGAAACGTTGACCAGTTTTTTTGTTCTTCATGGCCACATAGATGAAAATGTTTCATTTAGGAAACTGTGGTTTGAACCAAGAACTGTGATTATTTTGTATGTATCTTTCCTCACCAGTAGTGTACTTCTTATTTATTACAGGGTTTCTTCAAGCAAGAATTAACTTTCATTAGCAAACTCATTGAAACTGTTCAAAATAAGCCATTTTTCTCTTATTATTCCAAGCGAAGACGTCAGTCACAAATTTAAGATGCTGGAGTAGTGTTGCTCTACAGGTACCCACACCCCCACTCTGCAGGCAAGGGGCTGCATGGTTCTGGGTCATTCTCCCATGTCAGAGGCCCCATCCCTGCTGTGTGGATTCCTCTAACAAAGCACCACAAGACAGGAGCTCGCTTTTATTTGGTGTTAGAGATAGGATCTATTTTGAATAATTTACATTGGATGGCTATTCTGGTTCAAGCCAGACAATGAATGTTAAATAATAGAAGTGATCATAATTGCCTTGTGGAAAAACACTGCTGTGAACTCCACCATAAAACTTACTCAGTGGCATATTAATAAACAGTTGTAATAGAAAATGTTGGAAATAAAACATGTGTAAGTAGTTCTAATTATTAAATCAGTTCCTTCCAGTGCTTGTGCAAGGCATTCGTTTTAGGAAGCCACAATAAGTCCTTCTGGAACACTATCTAAATACTGTGATTAAAAAAAAAGAAACAGAAACAAACACAAAAATTGCTGTCTATGCATGCAATTATTAAGCATGGGATAGTGATCAGTATTTTCTCCTAGTACTCTTGAGAATGTCGCTGTTATTCCTACCAAATGTAGGTCTTTTCAGTAATGAGTTGAGAATCTTCCATCAGAACTAAGAAAATAAGTCGAATGTTATAAAGAAAAAAAGCAAAACATTCCCCTAATTAAAAGTAAGCTCTAGTTTTGGTGATTTAGGCCAGGAAGAAAGACCAAGCAGAATTATAAAACCCCTGGATAGAGTTCAGATGGTAGAGAGGGTGTGGCTGTATTTCTTATTCTAGGAATAGGAACTTATTTCCTTCCTCCCTCCCCTCCTTCCTTCCTTCCTTTCTTCCTTCTTTCCCTTTTCTCCTAAACCAACCACTGATCAACTTAAGAGCATTTGATGATCTATTTGTTAATTTCTTCCTTTTCGGGGTAAACATGCCAAAATATTCTTCCAAATTTCTCCCAAAACATTTAATCATGTTTATTCTCCTGTGGACCTTCCAACAGTTTATTCATAACCTTTACAACTTAGGGACTTAAACACGTCCAAAAATTCAAAAAGTAAGCCCCTAGGAACACTTGATGGTGAAGAACAGACACCCTGAGACGCTCACAGGGAAGCTTTGCTGATCTGGTCCTTTCATGAGGAAGCAAGTTAGATACTGTTTTTGTCATCAAAACGAGGCTTCCAAAGTAAAGGGCAGCCCTGGTGTTTCCATCTCTGACCATGCCTTAGATTTATGATCTAAATGCAAAATAAATTATATCTGTCAAAACATTATTTGATCTGATGATCTGGCTTATACAAAGTACCTAGCGAAGCAAGAAAACATAGTGCCTAGTATAGTAGCAAGCTGGCTTTTTAGAGAAATGTATGTGGGTGTTTTGGCCTATGAGGAAAAATATTAAAATAATATCCTTAATAATTAATATCATCAGGACAACTGGCCCAGAAGTTACAAAAGAGTAAAGAAGCGGTATATAAATGTCACTGTGCAAGTGAATGGGCATTTCCTGGGCAGTTGGTGACAGTGTTTCTGTAACGGTGTGAGAGGGATGCCGTACACCTCAGAGAAAGGAGCCCAGAGGAATGATGCAGCATCTCGAACCCCTCACTGTACATTTCCACTGGGTTTCCCTGTCTGACAGTAGGAACATCCTCAGGGGAGTCGAAAAAAAGAAAAGAGAAAAGCAAACAGAACATGATGTCTTTTCTCTCTTTTCTCTCCTTTTATTATGTAAGGCTGTCTTAATGCAAAACAGCTCCCCAGGCATTATTTTCTCGTGTGCGAGGAGACCAGTGGGAGAAATTACAGATGTGCTAGAAGCCACTGTACACCTGAACACTCCCTGGCCCTGCGAGGACATTTCTAGGCCTTAAGCCACATCTTTGTATGGATCTGATGGAGAAGCTGCATGGGGGGAATCTTTCTAGTTTAATTTAAGCTATAAAATGGTCTGATGGCTTGCACCCTACGTAGAATAAAAACAAAGATACTCCTTAAACAATAATCAGAACCCTTTGGCCTAGGAAGATTTGGTACTACAAGAACTTGATTGTCCTTAGGGTCCCAACACATGAACTGAAGAGGTTTCATTTGTGGAATTGCCCCCTGTGCTAAGCAAACTACATGGGCACCATAAAGTCAGATCATGGAAAGCTTTTACCCTCAACTTAGTAACAGGCATAAAGCCAACCTGTAATATCATTACCACTTGGCTGGTGACCAGTTAACAAAGATATTGCTCAATCTTTTCTTCTGGCATAGCTATCTACTAGGTGGAAAAACAAAATTTTTTCCAAGAGAGAAAGTCGAAGTTTCATAAAATTTATCACTCATCTAATAAAAATGTTCCTCTAGGGGCCCCTGGATGGCTCAGCTGTTTGTGTCTGCCTTCAGCTCAGGTCATGAACCCCAGGTCCTGGGATCAAGTCCTCCTGGGAACAAGTCCCGCATTGGGCTCCTTGCTCAGCGGGGTGCCTGCTTCTCCCTCTGGCCCTCTCCCTACTTGTGCACGCATGCTCTCTCTCTCTCTCTCTCTCTCAAATAAATAAATAAAATTTAAAAAAAAAAAGGTGTTCCTCTAAATTTAATTTTAGATTATCTGTTTTGGGGGGAGGGAAGCTGATAACCTCCTAATACATTTTAGGATGTATTTGACTAAAATAGCTAAATTTCAGATTTTATGAGACAGTAAATCCATTTTTTCTTTCAGCAGAATCTAACTGACTTCACATATTTTATATGCACTTTTGTAATGGCTTTTGGTGATCATTTTATACATTTTAATTGTTACACCTTTTTTCTTAAAAAAATATACTTATTATACTAAAAGGAAAATATACTTAGCCAAAAATGAAAATTAAAAGTACTCATTCCTTTACCTAGAAATACCACTGTTAACATTTTTGTTGTATATCCTGCATCTTTTTCTCCTTGTTCACCTCACAATGTTTTTTTCCGAGAGACAAGGAGGTGGGGAGGGACAAAGGGAGAGGGAATCTTAAGCAGACTCCATGTCCAGCACAGAGCCTGGTGCAGGGTTCGTTCTCAAGACCCTGGGATCATGACCAGAGCTGAAATCAAGAGTCAGAAACTAAACCAACTGAGCCACCCAGGTGCCCCACCATTAAATTTTTTTTAAAGAAAAAGTAGATCATTTCGTATGTGTTTCTTCCTAATTTTTTCTATTTGTTAAGCATATTATGACATTTTCTCCTATTATTAGATCTTCTAGAACATAATTTTATTGCCTACAAAGGATTCCATTCTGTTATCTTAGCATAGCAGTTTGGTTATATGATACAGATCCCATGCCCTTGTACAAATAAGCCTATTAGAATTTTTATTTTTAACACAGGCTGTCCAAGATATTAGAGCCAGAGCAATTAAGCAAAGCAACACAATCAAAGTGTTGGTTCATATTCATAGATGGATCATATCACTAAGGCTATTAGTTAACTACTCTCATTAATCTGAGTGACCCTGGATCACCCTATGTTAGAGTTGGAGGGAATTAGTGAACATTTGTGAAAAAGAAACCTCTTATAGAAATGACACCAGTAGGAAGTTATATAAATAATTCTGCCACTTAGGAATGCATTGCAGAGAGAGAAGATGGGTTGAATATAAGTTCCTAGATGAGAAGTCCTCTTTACTTGTGTAGCTTGAGTCATTCTGAGACTCTAAACAGTACTGTGAAGTAGAAGACACTCACATATTAAAAATAAAAGTCAGCATAAAACACAAATCCCCACGTGCCGAGGATGTTGTAAGTACACGGTTGGCAACTATGCATTCCATAGTTTGTTGAGGAATTACTGGAGTGAGATAGAGAGTGCTAAAAGAAAACTCTTGTTAGCAGGAGCCAAGAACAAACTTGTCAAAAGGTGGAGTTTGGAGAAGGTTTAAATCAGAGAATGTTGGAAAACTAAAGGTCAATCCACTTGTTCAATGAACTGATGAGGAGGCCTTCTGGCAAGTCGAAGAAGTGGAGGGACTGAGCAGCAGAAAAGACAGATGCTATACAAGCATCCCTCTAGGGGGACAACAGTGCCTAAAGGAAAAGCAGAGAGGAGGAGGGAAAGAATGAGAGCAAGGGAAGAATCAAAATAGTGCCCCCTCACCCACCCAAAAGCACTAAAGAGGGCCTAGAAATGGCCCGGGGCTGGCTGAGAGAGGCTGTCTACAGAGGCAGAAGATGAGAGCTGCCATAGCACGTTCTTCCCCAAGACTAAGGGACAGGCAACTTCTAAAATATAAAGATACTGTCATTGAGGTACTGATTTATTTTTAAAATGTTTTTAGGCAAAGGTAGGAAAAGAAAGGATTCTTGGCTGAGCCTCATGTGACCTCAGTTTTTGGAATATCAAATATACTAGAACAGAGCATCCTGGAGTTGCTCGCAGTGACAGTGCATGCTCACAGACCCTTAGCTTCCCTCTCAATAATGGGTTTTGTAGATTCATCAAATAAAATAACATGGGATTAGAAAAATGAAATATGCTTGTAAACCCAGAAAACTAATGGCTGATTTTTTTCTGGGCTTTTCCTGCTGGTGGTGGCTGCTTTCTGTTCTCTTCCAGATTACTAGTGGAAGGGTGCTGTCTTTTGTCTTTGACAGAATGTTGTTCCAGGTGTGCCTGTATTTTTACTGTAAATTTTTGTGGCGCTGCCTAAAATTTGTAATGAGGAAGCTGACTGGAAGATGCGAATTGCAACGGATCTGTTACAACACCAAGCCTGGGGCTTCCAGAACCATGAAAATCGGTAAGCATGAAACAAAGAAGCAAGCAAAATGTAAGCTTGGTGGGATTGTGGATATAGTGTGTTCTATTTGTGTATGGTAATTTTAAACCACCTGTAAAGGAAAATTTTTGAATGACTCTTTTTAATTGTCACTTTTACAGAAACATCACTGAGGGATTCAAAAAGTAAGGTAAGTAAAATTATTTCTGTATTTTCCAGCAACTTTTCACTTGGAGGCTTACCTCCATCGTCAAAAAATAAACATTTTAAGAAACAAAAATAAGCCAATGGCCGTGCAAACTGAGAAGAACGAGTTGTTTGCCCATCACAAGCCGCTCCACTTTTGACATGAGAGCAGCTACTGCATGTGGAATTTTAGGCAGACTTATGATGCACTTATGACTTCATTATTGAATTAACCCTTTTTTATGCTTTCCAAATCACAGAATAAATAGTCCTTGAAAATAAGAGCAATGTTAACTCTCTGGCATTTCTTAAATATCCAAATCATTTAACTTTAGATTTCCCAAGAAAATCAGAGAAGCCACCATGCTTGTATAGCAGTTAAGCATCTACATAAGAGAGAAAATCTGGGGTCTTTTTTCAAGATGCTTGAATATTATAATTTTGGCATCCTTAAGACTATATCCTCCATGTATTTCACTTAGTCATAGGCATACTGCCCATTAACAATGGAAACCACATATATCAGATGAGAAAAATAAATATTTCAATATAAGTAGCTTGACAAAGATGAAAACAGTAAAAAAAAAAAAACTTACATATTTCTGTTTTATGTTAATTAGCTTAATCAGGAAAACTGCACTACCCTCCTATTGTGAAAATGTCTAATTTACTAGAATTCAAATATGAAACCAATTTTTGCTTCTAGTTTAATTTTAGTTTAGTCTCATTTAGAAGCTCTAAGCAAATACTTGAAGCCCCATCTAAATAGACTGCGCTCAAGTCACTGATGCTCTTGACAAGGGAACTGACTGACCCATGTCTTCCAGCTGCTGCAGACCTCAGTGAGTGTTCACCCCGACGCCATTGAGAAAACTATAGAGGACATCATGGAACTGAAAAAAATTAACCCCGACATAAATCCACAGTAAGAACGCATTTCTGCTGTTGTCAACACAGAACACATGGCACGTACTATCTCTGTAGTGCTGAGCTCACTAGCATGCTCTCCCTCTCTCCCTGCCACAGTCATCTGCGATGTGTCTGGTTTGGGGATGAAGAATAAAGAAAAAAAAGGTGCCTTTTTCATATTTGAAAATAGCAGCAACTCTCTAAGAGTTGTTATAGTTTATGCTTATGCTTCTGAGCTAGAGTAAGAAATCTGATGGATGCCCAAGTATCAGAAGATGAAATTGAGGGAGCCCATTTATCAACAGTCACTCCATGCGACGCCTGTTTTACACTAACAGTAAATGTTCACGTTTTAAATGTGCCTATGCTGATTCTGCGCCATCAAAAATATCCCTTCAGTTTTTGACAGGCTGATAATCTCAGAGACGGTTCCAACTTGCTCGTCAAGAAGACTGGCATGTGTGGGAGGGAGAGATGGTTTTTACATGAAGACTTTAGAACTTTGTAATTTAGTCATCTCATCTTGGAAATATTAAAATTCATTTGGCAATGTACATGACGTTTAAAATTAGCTTTATATTTTCCATTGGGTACAGGAGTTTTTCAGTAAAATTTTGGGCTAAGGATGTTGGGTAGAATAAATTCTGCAGGCAGATATATTTAGAGACAGTTTAGGTAGGTAACAATCAAACTTTTAGATGTGCATAGGCAAGAACTTCACATTATCTCTCAGAAAGGCTTTTAATTGCCAAAGACAGAGCTATAGTTGAAGGGCCTTTTAGAGTCCACTTTGTATAGGTCTCTCTCTTGGAAGGATTCTGGGTACCAGCTAATTGGGGGCTCATCACAAAACTCCCATTTCCACATGGTCTCCATAGCATTCTTCTGCAGACACATCAGCTAATTAGCTGTCTTTTCCTTATTCAGTCATTAAGGGTGATTTAATTATACAGCAGATGTCTTTCTGAAACCTCTGACATATATTTTATTTCTTTGGGAAGATGATAAGAAGACGATTCATTTTAAATTAAGTTGAACCAAAAATTTAAGACTACAGTTGGGCATGAGGGATATATTAGACCCACAATCATATTTGGAGATTGGATTAGATTTAATAGTAAATATTTTTTGTCTCTTCTATGAAAGTTATATGTTTCATTCAGAAGCATTTCCTTGCCATCTATTCTTTTGATTTCCTTTAGTGCGGAAAAAACCCTTATAGGCAGTAAACTGTGTTTTTACATCTCAATATGGATTTCAGTGTTTTCTAAACTGACATAACAAAATGTAATTTTTAAAAATTATTTTCTGGAAAAAATCAAGAAATAGAGAAGGCTAGGGGAGGGGCGCCTGGGTGGCTCAGTGGGTTAAAGCCTCTACCTTCAGCTCGGATCATGATATCAGGGTCCTGGGATCTAGCCCCACATCGGGCTCTCTGCTCAGCAGGGAGCCTGCTTCTCTCTCTCTCTCTCTCTCTCTGCCTACTTGTGATCGATCTCTCTCTCTCTCTCTCTCTGTCAAATAAATAAAATTTTAAGAGAGAGAAGGCTAGGGGAAATATTTTATAATTTATCAAGCCATTACTACCATTAATCACACTGTTTTTTTTATTCCAGTGTAGTTAACATACAATGTTATATTAGTTTCAGATGCACAATATACTGATTCAGTACTTCTGTATATCACCTAGTACTCATCATAACAAGTGCCCTCCTTCATCCCCTTCACCTGTGTCCCCCAATTCCCTCCTCACCTCCCCTCTGGTGACCAGCAGTGTGTTCTCTGTGGTTGAGAGTCTGTTTCTTGGTTTGTCTCTTTTTTCCCCCTTTGTTTTTGTTTGTTTTGTTTCTCAGATTCCACATATGAGTGAAATCATATGGTATCTGTCTTTCTCTGACTTATTTCACTTAGCATAATACTCTCTGGATTCATCCATGTTGTTGCAAAAAACAAGATCTCATTCTTTTTTATGACTAAAATCCCATTGTGTGTGTGTGTGTGTGTGTGTGTGTGTGTGTGTGTGTGTGTATACACACCACATCTTTATCCATGCACCTACTGATGGACACTTGGGCTGCTTCCATAATTTTTAACCACATTTTGTTTTAATTACATTTTTTTCAAGTGCTGCTTATGCACTTGAAAAATTACTACAGTAAAAATGGGGGGGTAATGGAATTGGCTCCTCTTGTTGCCTCCCATTTTATTTTTTTATACCTGTTGCTCTCTTCTCAGTCCTGCTCTGGTTCCCTAGGTGACCAGTGTCACTCTGTCCTTTTCCTAAATTTAAATATCTCCTTTGGTTTTTTGGTGCTATGGTAACAGATAAATATAAGGGCCGTTTAATTGAACATTCAGTTTTATCTAAGTTGAGTATTTGGGTTATCTGACCCTGTGCTCGATATGTGGAATAGGTATACAATCCTAAAACGCATAATTCTCTATTACTCCCAGCGTTAGACTTAACCTCTAAACATCTCATTTTCTCCTCAAAAAAAAAAAAAAAAAAAAGATGGTCATGATTATAATCACTGCCACAACAAAAATCCTCAAGTTTAGTGTGAATTGGGAGTAAGAGCATATTGGACAGTAACTGAGTGGAATCATATGAAATTGCCAATGTTTAAGTATCTTTGAGCCACAAGTGAATGGCTATAAAGAAACAACAGGAATACATGAATGTGAAATATTACCTTCAGATTTAAAAATGCCATCAAACAAGTACAGGAGAACAATTTACATGACAGTAGTTTATATGAAAAAAGGATTTTGGTGATTAGTCACCTGCTTGATAAAGTTGTTATGTGTCTACTTGAAAAGACCGTATTTTATCTGCAATGTTGTGAGAGAGAAAAACAAACTGAGGTCACAGGAATTAGTGATCTTCTGTGTATCATGCTTGCCAGACTATTTTCTGTTCTGGTGATCTGTTTTAAGGGGACTGTTATCCAAACAGAATACATTCAGAAAAGACTGAGCGAGAGAGTAAACCCATGTGAAACCCATGTCCCATGAGAGAGAACCGAAAGAATCCGGGATTTTTTTTTTTTTTTTAAGCTTGAAGATCGGACTAGAAGAAAGAATCACTATCTTAAAATAAGCAGCCACGGCAGGGGAAGTTGGAAATAAATTTGCTCAGAAAACAAAATTTGAACTACCTGGTGATAAAGAAAGCAAATTTTGTTTCAACATAAGAAAAAGCATTCAGACAAATAGAGCAGTCAGAATGGAATGAGAAATTTTATAAAGTAGTGAGTTTTTTCTCTTGGCGTTGCCTCATCTGTCGGGGATGCTCCCAAGCATGGGTGTTTTTGTATTTGCTTTGTTATTGTTGTTGTTTTGAAATTTTCCTTCCACTGTGCCCCTGAGAGCTGTCTCTCTCTCACACACACATTATCACCTATATTTTCTACATCTTACTTAAGTCACTGGCATAAAGAGCTCCCTTGTTTTTTAAGCCATATTGTTGTAACTTGGTTTAAGAAAAGGCCAGAACGAAAGGTAAATTTTAGCCAAGTTCTACACCGATCCATATGGAGCTTCAGTAAGAAACTGCTTCCTCCACTCAAGTAAGAAGTGGTTGTGAGACCAATGCAGGAAAAGTTGCATTCCTTTATTTTTCTAAGTCAACTAAATATGGTTCTATGTCCGAAAGAAAGAAAGAAAGAAAGAAAGAAAGAAAGAAAGAAAGAAAGAAAGAAAGAAAGAAAGAAAGAAAGAAAGAAAGAAAGAAAGAAAGAAAGAAAAAGAAAGAAAGAAAAACTGGGCTTCAGTACACCCCGTATGAGCAATTTCTTCAATATTATATAAATATGAAAATCCTATTGTGCACACATCAAGTGAACAAATGCCTAAATGTATGTTTTGTTTTTCCTCATGTGTGTTTCTTCTGTTTTTGAACACCTTAGGTTGGGAATCTCTCTTCAGGCTTGCCTTCTGCAAATTGTTGGCTACAGAAACCTTATCGCAGATGTGGAAAAACTGCGCAGAGAACCCTATGATTCTGATAACCCCCAACACGAAGAAATGCTTTTGAAGGTTAGACCTCGAAC
>JAQQSY010006894.1:0-10785 GCA_028646535.1 Procyon lotor
AAAAAGACATTTTTTTTTTTTTTTAAAGATTTTTATTTATTTAACAGAGAGAAACACAGTGAGAGAGGGAACACAAGTAGAGGGAATGGTAGCGGGAGAAGCAGGCTTCCTGCCGAGCAGGGAGCCCGATGCGGGGCTCGATCCCAGGATGCTGGGATCATGACCCGAGCCCAAGGCAGCCGCTTAACTACTGAGCCACCCAGGCGCTCCGAAAAAGACATTTTTGAAGGATATTTCATAAGGTGATCTCTAGAAATGTGTTAGTGCATCTGTTTTGGTGTGTAAGGGTAGCAAACAATATTTTAAAAATAG
Organism: Procyon lotor; assembly: GCA_028646535.1. Taxonomy (NCBI): domain Eukaryota; kingdom Metazoa; phylum Chordata; class Mammalia; order Carnivora; family Procyonidae; genus Procyon; species Procyon lotor. The sequence goes on from JAQQSY010006894.1 coordinate 313, forward strand.
ATGTAACTATTTTGGCAAAATGAATTTATACTGTCTTTTTAATATATTTTGCCTTTTGCAATCTTATTGTGTAAACTAACATCAGTTTACATAAGCTATTATATATCTGTGTATGTCTGTATGTGTATATAGGTGTGTGTGTGTGTGTGTGTGATACGAGTTTTTAAAGTACATGTTTTTATTGTTCACTTACTATGTGCAGGGCACTGTATTCAAATGTAAATATGATTCCTTCATTGTCTCAGATGATCCTGACCACAATCTCTTAGAGTAGGAATCGCTATTTGCACCCTAGGAATGTGAGCGTTGAGGTTTGTGGAGGTTAAGTAACCTGTTTGTAGGTCACATAGAAAGAGGTCAGGTACCTCCTCTTGGAATCCACATCTCTAATTTCAACCACTAGATAGATTACCAGTTGTGAGAAGCTTGTCCTTTCCTTCCAAGAACCTTAGGAAAAATTGTATTGTCAAGTGAAAAGCACCAGCATTTCAAGCAGATGGCATTTTCATTTTATCTGCCAAGGCTCCCTGTGTATTCCTACCCTCTTTATGAAGTCCCCAGAAGTGGCCCTAGAAAAACAGACTTTTAACTTGAGCCTTAGACAGAATTATCATGGACTTGCTTGTGACAGAGTATCATCTATTTGCCATTTCATTTTGCTTCTCACTGTTTATCAATTTGTGTTTATTCAATGAGTATCCACCAAGGAATTATTGGTGCGATAGAGAATATTCTTTGGCTAATGTTTATCATGAAATGGGAATTAACTGCTAAAAAATGGTGTTAATGGGTTGACTACCAAGCAAATGGCAGTTGCAAAAAGGCTAATTTTAATAGGGCTAACTTCAGTTGCCCAAGTTGGAAGTAAGAAATCAGACTCCTTAAAGAGTGATTCCACTCCCCAGTGAGTTTTTCTTTTTTTCTTTGTTATATCCCTCAAAGAGAGGTCACTAATTTTAGACATACCCAATTAGATATGAACAAAATCTCTTTCTCTTTCTCAGCGCCAGTGTTTAGGACTTCTGAGTCGCTTTGGGGGCTCTGACAGACTGCGTCAGTTTAAATTTCAAGATGATAATGTGGAGGGAGATAGAGTGAGCAAGAAAGATGAGCTCGAACTGGCCATGCAGCAGGTAAGAGGAGTGGGCATTGTGTGTCTGTTCTCGAACATTTGTATGTTTTTGGAAGCATGTGATAAAAATAACAGATGGGCAGATGGGAGTGATTTTGCAAATTTATTTAGAACTTTGTTGTAATTTTACTATTGATCAGTGACTTTTTCTCCTTCATATCTGGAGTTTGATGATATTTGGGCATTTGGGGAACTAATATTTTTGTTACTGTTATTCTTTCTTTGTAGATCTGTGCCAATGTCATGGAATATTGCCAGTCACTCATGTTACAGAGCTCCCCCATATTTCAGCATGCTGTGTGTCTCTTCACCCCTAGCTTGTCAGAAACCATTAATAGAGATGGACCCCGGCAAGGTGAGCCTGCTTCTTTCTTTCTGTATTTGAGGATTAAGCTTCTGTGATTAAGACAAGCTCTATTTGACTCCAGTGAAACACAGGTTTTTTCTTTATGTGTAATTAGTGGGAAAATTTGTAAATGAATTTAAGAAGGATCAGCAAGGAGATAATGTTGTCAGTTCCATGGATAGGCTAGAAAGCTCGAGAGGACAGAAATTCAAGATCTGAGGATAAGTTTAGAAAAGCTTTGGGGGGAGAATATGGCTTTGAATAGTATTTGACACCCCAAAGAAAGGGTCTAAGATTGGTGAGTAAGCTAGCTGGGTGAGAAATGTACAAATGTAACAGCCGGTTTATGTGTGAAATCATGTTAAGCTGAATGCAGTGTCTAAATTGGGTCCTGTAGTGTAGCCTCAGATTTGTATACCACAGCAAAGTAAAATGTAGATGCTAAGTAAATGTAGCTGGTGTAGTCTGTGACTTCCTAAGGACATAGTAGGTGAGATCTGGAATGTGAGGGCTACGGTCTGATTAAAGCTGTTATCCCGTGGGACACTCAGAAAACAAAGCCCTTTCAGATCTTAGTGGTTCTTGGTAATGGAATGCACTGCTGCTCACTTCCAGCAGCTTTTTGTGTGAGGTTTCTGAAAATCAGTTTGTCACATTTTCATCTTCAAGATCTTATTTTCCCTGAAAATTACTTAATCACATAAAATATTTAATGGAATGATGTGAAAAACATATTAGCTTAACAACGTATAACCACTGTCTCATGCAAATGGCGCTGAGGACTCTGTGTAACTCCATTCTAAAGTATCGAAGGAGGCCTCTTTCTTCTTCCTTGAATCTTAGAACATTTTAAAACAAATTTAACCTGCTTATAACATTTTCAAATGAAATTGTAGTTTTGTCATCTGTTCTTCAAAAACATTAATCATATACTAGTAATGTATCACCAGTAATTCTTCACATTTCATTTGGTTTCTTCTCACTTTGAGCCCCAGTCTTCCACATACCAAGTCATTCTTAGATCTTTCATACTTGATAATGAACTTTACGAAGCCTTGTATATTGGTCTTTATTTTTCCTCAGACTTTTAAAAGATTTTAAAGATTTAAAAAGCATACTTACCTTTGCCAGCTGTAGACACAGGGGTGGGTAGGTGTGTGATAGGTTCAGCATTTAGTTGTAGAGGGCAGTTTAACCTAGCAGTGAAGAACATAGCCTGATCATGAACTGCCTGGATTCGAGTCCCGGTTCTGTAAGCGACTCTTTATGAGTTTAGAAAAACTACTTAGCCTCTTTGTGCCTCAGCCTCCTCATCTGTAAAATGGGAGTAACAACAAGCTCTTCTCCGGTGAATTATTGGAAGGATTAAACATGCTACTCAAACGGGAAGTGCTTTAGAACGGTGTTGGCCCTTAGCACTGCCGAAGTGTGACCTAGAATAATTTTCATTCTTGCGGGTCGTCACTGTTCCTGTTCAATGAGCGCTAGTACTCGTGGTTCAGGGCCCTCTCCTGTAGCACTTCTGCTTAGACCTCATGGCTCTCTCCTGCAGAATCTCTTTCTGTGGTCAGCTTTGTCGTGAGCCATCTTCCTCTGACTAAGTCTGGTAGCTTCTGCACACCTCAATATTTTCTAGGTACGAGCACGTCAGTGTGCGAGAACTGATAGGCTTTGGAGTCCTCCTCTCAGCATTAGACCATTCACTTTCTGGATATGTTCCTGCCAGAGTAGGTATCACCTCAGTGTTGCCTGGGCACCAGGGTTCCTAATGTCACTAGGAGAAGGCCCCGTATCGTAGAGACTGTCACATCTTGACTGAAGACTGGAAAGGGAAACCCAGCAACTCAGATGAGTCAAGGATGTCCTGGGTGGTGGCAACATCTTCTGACAAGAAACTGTTCTCTCTTCCTCTCCTCTGAAGACCTATGGAATCTGACTTCGAAGCAAAGTTAAAGGAGTCAGTGGGGAAGGAAGCAAATGCACGTCTCTCCTGCAGTATTCTTGGCAGTTAGAGCCATTAAACAAAGCTTATCTCCAAACTGAACTTGAAATTACTAAGGTATTTCTCAAAGAGTCACTCAGTTTTAAGAGGAAATCGCTCCATTTGCACCAGTCCTTCCAGTTCTTCCCTTTGCGAATGACTTTCCCAGCTTCTCATGGTTCCTTTGCACCCTCATCAGAAGCTAGTTGAGTAAAAGGTAGATTTTCCTCCCCAAAAGGTAGTTTTTCTACAAAAATGGACTAATGGTGGTAAGAGAGTTGTTGAATTTTAAATTTAATTATATTTTTTGAATATCTCAGTGTTCTCCTTCTCTTGGGAGAATGACTGTGAGCTGGGAATTCAGCAACCAGAAAGGTGCAGACTGGAAATGAATCCATATAACTAGAGCTGTAGGCGAGGCAGGAATTCTTCCCCTGGGCTCTGGAAACTCCAGACTCATGTGTACGGTTTGCACGTGCACGTGCGTGTGTGTGTATGTGTGTGTTTGTGTGCATGGAGAGTGGGTGGAGAGTTGGATGCAAAGGTTTGTGATCGATTTCTCAAAGATGTCCTCCCCCAGTAAGGGGAGAGTTCTGTTACAGGCCACCAGCTGAATTTCCTTATTCTTTAGGGTTCCAATTTTTGCACATAACTGATCATAGTAGCTGCTCACCACTCCTCTGAACTGTCAGAAGTATTCACAAGTAGTCTTGGGTTGGTTTTAACGATAGTTTACATGCCCTTCAATTCCTGGGCATCCCTCGTTTAAAACAGATCCTATAGGTGGAACGTTGTTTTTTATTATCAACTCTATTAGATACTCAAGCTCCAGTGATTCCCTATTGGCGCCTGCCTGGTTTGGGTATTATTGTCTACCTGCTGAAACAGAGTGCTAATGATTTCTTCAGCTATTACGACAGTCATCGACGGAGTGTCAACAAGCTGCAGAATGTAGAGCAACTTCCGCCAGATGAGATCAAAGAGGTAGGACTCTTATAATGAGCTGCGGAGATTTTGGGGAAGCCATTGCTTTTCCTAATAAGGGCCACAGTCCCGGTGTCTGACTTGTGCATAAAGATGATGTGTGCAGTGAGATCGAAGGGCTTGAGATGATTGCTCTGTGTGGTCCAAAGAGGAGTCCCTCACTGGAGCACCATGCCCGCAAAGCAGGGGAACCCTTGAGTGGGACCCCGGGAAGTCGCACCTGTTTGGAAACAGCACCTGGCCTCCAGTGGGACGGGAGCTGGCTTTTGAAGAAGAGTTTTGGTCATTTACACTCTTTTAAAATCTGTGCTAAAAAAACTTGGGTTTCTATTGCAAAGCCTTATTCAGTAGAAGGGATCCCTTAAGTTAGATGTCTCTGTGCCTTCAGTATCTTCGGTATCTGGAGAGTGTTTCAGACAAACGGGATGGCACATAAACCTGACTGCCCGCTCTCAGTGACCCAGAATCACTCGCTGATATTTACTGTAGCTAACGATGCTGAGTTGCTAGGCTCGCTTCCTCAGCAGCTGCCGTCTTTCCCGTTTGGCCCAGCTGAATGACACCAGGTACCCCTTGGCCCGTGCTGAAGCTTCCTGGTGGCCCGTGGTGGCCAGGATGTGGAACCACGTCGCCATTCCTAGTTCACACCAGCTGTCCTGCTCCGTATCACTCTTCAGAGCAGTCAGAGCTCCTCCCTCTTGCCACTCGTCCAGGATGATAGGGCACGCGTGGTGGGTGGTGACGATGTGCTGGCTCCTGAGCTGCCAGTTCTGTCTCAGTCCATGAGGCAGATTCCGTTGCTACACCTGTTTTCTCGGATGAGGGGATGGCGGTCCCCAGAGCCACACAGCTAGCGAGTCCCGCGGCAGGAGTAACTGATGGGGTTCAGGTAATCCCTGAAATCGGGTGGTTTACCTCTGGCAGCTCTTCCCCCTCACGTGTAGCATATGGTCCCTACTTGCAAGAGGGACCACAGCCTTCCCATCAAGGACGGGGTGCTCATCCAGCCGCACTTCAGGGTGCCTTCTGCCAAAGGCAGCAGCTGAAGTTTGAGTTGGCCCACTGCGCTTATGCCGAGCAGAGGTGTGATGAAGGGAGGTTCTGGGTTGATGAGCCTATTTTAGTTTATGCTGTAGAAATCTGCTTTACATTTTCTTCAGAAGGCACATGACAGCTGTTCCAGAAAATCTCCATGGCGCTGTTAGACCTCCGGCTTGAAAAACCTACTGTTGTGTTTTGATTTAGTTTGACAGGAAATTCAGGGTTGGTTGGCCCGTCAGTAGATTGGAAATGTCTGTTTCAGAGAGGAGACACTTTTCCAGAAAGCAGCGGATGAATCTGCATTTGTGAATTCAACTACTTTGGCTCTCAGTTTTTAAAGTTACCGGCTTCCTAACTAGATAATAACTCCTGTCTGCAAGGATGTTTAACCTTCTTTGAATGTCATTCACAGTGCCTGTCGTAGTGACCCTCTCTACAGGTTTCCATGAAGTTTCTGTTACAGTTTATGTCCTCGCTAATACTGCATTTGTTTCTGGTCCTCAGTTGTGTCAGTCCGTGATGCCTGTTGGTGTTGAGAAGATCTCCACTGCCCAGAAGTATGTTCTAGCAAGACGGCGTTTGGTGAAGTTGATCAACAATCGAGCCAAACTGCTTTCCCTTTGTTCTTGTATCCTTAATGGAAATCACAGTGGGAATTTGAATGGTGACCTTCAAGAGAACCTTTAAACGTAGGAACTGTTTGCCGATTCTCAAATTATTTGGGCATCAAAACTGTATGAAAAGGGGCATAATTTTTTTTCCAGTAAATGCCTGATCTGTTTCCAAACTGAGTTTTTTTTGCCCTATCTTTTAGAGTTAGCTAGTCATCCTGATAATGTATGCAGTCACTCTGGACCAGAAGCAGGGACACGGGAGGCTCGGCTGGTGCAGCCCCCTCCCCGCCCCCCCGGGTCCACACCTCCTTCCTCTCAACACACCTTGCTGCATGCTGGGGGGACACCTCCAGTGGAACCTTTCTCCTCTCTCTTAGGCCGAGGCAGTGGGTACATCACCAGGTAGTGCGTCTCTCCTTTGTTTTCCTCCTCAGAAACTGGTTTGATGAGATTGTTTTCCTTAGTCTGAGCTCTCTGTAGTTATCATAGAGACCTGCCTGTTCCTTCTTTGGCGCCATCTGGAGTACTACTTGTTACACTGCACGCCTACGGATTCTCAAGATTCCTTGTTTGCCTCCAGAACCTTATTTAAAAGCAGAAGACTACAAGGTAAACTTGATTCTGAAGATTGGTGAACCACACATACCTATAGATTTCAGTGCCTTGAAACACTAGTGGCATTTTTATTTATTTTTTATGTTTCCGGCTTTCTAAGAGTGGATTGGGCAATAGAGAGCTACTTAGTTATTAGACATAGCTATTTCTTTTATTTTACTTCTATTCATGGGAGATAGTGTGGAGCATAAGAACATCCTAGATGCCGCTCTTTAGCTTCTTGCAGTTAAGGGCTGGCCGGCTCGAGAGTCCCCTGGTCTTCAGGTTCTTCCGCCAAATGGTAGATACATACTTGTAAAGCTGGTTTGTTTGTGTCTTTTATTGCCAGATTCCTTCACTTCAGAAACCAACTTGGATTTTAGAAGTGGACTGACTGGTGTGAGCCAACATGACATAGACCAGGTGAGGTTCTGTCTCCATACTCTTTTTCTTTTTTTGAAAGGATAAAGGAAAAGCCTAGTATGTTAGTAAGATAAAGATTTTCAGGATTGTGTTCAAAGACCCGATTTTAATTCTGGCCTGGCTGCCTAACAGCTATGGGACTTCGAACAACTTACTTTTGAGCCTCTGTTTCCTCACCAAAGAAATGGGAATGATAGTTCAGCCTCAAAGAGTTTTGTCAGGATGAAATGAGGTTTTGTATGTGAGGCTCCTGGGGCAATAGTGCCTGGAAGGAACATAGAATTCAGTTGTTAGTAGGCACCGTGATCCGGAAACTCCTAATTTCTTTAGATTAATTTTGTGGACTTCTTAGGCACAAAGTGTCACTTAGCACTTAATTTTTCAGAAAATAATTTAATGGAGAGATTATGAGCAACCATTAAAAATCCCATTGCAGGAGACTATATTATTATAGTATTACGTATTTAGTAACCTCTTGATCAGTAATATTGGAATGGATGAAGAGCATTCTGAAAACAACTAACGTAATAGGAGTCTTGGGAACAAAGCAGTTAGCAGGGTAAGTGATGTTAGATAAACTGAATTATAGCTAGATCTGCTGCTAGGCATCTGAGTGTCCCCAGCTCTGGTCTGATAAAGCCTCTGGTCTTCCCTAATCCCTCGTGGTCACTGCCTTCCTTGAAGCCGAAGGTTGGACTTTATCCAGGAAAGAGCATCCTCCGGACCATACTTAACTGGACATCATATGTAGCATGCTCTCATCCTAGCCCCGACTATATATCTGCCCTTTAAGTGACTGCATAATAGTAATTCATGTTTTGGTTGGCTTGTTTAGGGAAGCCAGTATTCAGTGAGGCCATGGGCAGGATTAGCCAAAGAATAGTTCTTCCAGAAGATGTTTGTTGTTTTTTTTTTTTTTTTTCTTTTTTTTTTCAGAAGATGTTTAATAAATATGTGTTGAATTAATGACTATTTCTGTTTCATTAGACTGCTCTGTTATAGTTAGAAGAAATGCAGGATTAGTAAATAATCTGTGCTTTGATTTTACTGCAAAATTGAAGACAGGTAGAGTCATCTAATTTTACACTTAATTTTAGTGTTTCAATAATACCAATAGAATCCATCCAAAACTATATATGCATTCTAAAATACATGAATTCTAAAGTATACACCAGGTTCTGTTCCTCTATTTATACATTTTGAAAATAAACACATGCATTTTTTTTCCTTAATTGAAAAATTAATTAAGGTAAAAGCTTCTTTCCAATTTGTCCTTTGTTTCTTTCCCCAAAGGTATCCACTCCTAACAGCTTGTATTGCCCTTTGAGAAAAGTTTTTGTGCATTTGCCCATACATCAACAGCAGCATCCATAGTTGTTGCTATTTAAGATTTTACACATTTTTACAAGACAGGAAAGAGGGAAAACAATTCTATACCAGCAAATTGTAGCATGGAGGTGTGACTGTTTAGTTGATTTGCTGCATGAGAAAGGACCACATTACAAAAATTCAAAGGCATTGTAAATTGGAAGACATAAAAAAAAAGAAATATTTGAGACTAATTTTAATAATATGTCATCTGTGTTACCTCTAGCTTCAGGCTGACGCCATCAACGCTTTTGGAGAATCACTACAAAAGAAACTTCTGGACATTGAAGGATTATACTCAAAAGTTCGATCTCGCTATAGTTTCATACAAGCTCTTGTCAGACGTATCCGAGGCCTGCTGAGGATATCCAGGAACTGAGAGCCTGTGCTTATACTCTTCTAGGGAAGAGAGGAATTGGGGGAAACTGTCCCCTTTTTATAGATTAGTTTGTTTCTAAATTATGACCAAAAAATATTTTGCTATTTCTTTCTTTATATATGGACATCTTTTCTGTACATTTCTTTGCCTGGTTCCAACTGCACTGGTGAAAAAATAAATACTTTTTAAAAAAAAGAAACAAATGAATGGCTAGTCTTTTGAAATTTTACCTAGAAAATGATCAACATTAATGGGAAACCAACAAATAAAATTCCCGCAGTGGTGGTTTTCCCCTGGGGATATAATTCTGAATATTATATTAAAGGCATAGTCTGAAAATTCTTATGTTTTATCCCTTTGTTGTCTACATTACACTTTTGTGATACTCAGGGTTACTCCGTGGGGTAGTATGGCCATGCTTTTTAACAGAAGAGCGTGCTCAGTACTATGAATGTATTACAGAAAAGTCCCAGGAAATGAAGCCATCTCTTTCCTAAAATTGTTTTTTTTCCTTTTCTGCATGTAAATGACAGTACAATAATTTGCATGGGTTCCTTAGAAATGATTGTGAAATTTCGCAAACTAATCACCCGCTGGTATTTCTCATGTAATTAGTATGATGGCTACGATTGGGGCAAAAGAACCTATACAATCATCACTCTACTTCTTGCCCAGTTGTCCTTCGTTCGAGTGACTGCATCATCTCGAAGTCCATTTTTCTCTTTCCAGCCAATTAGTCCAGCCTAATACACAGGAGAGACTGCAGAAAGGGAGAGTCTTGACTCATATAGTAGCAGAAAAGTTATACTTAGTTATAGTGTTGCTCTTTAAAAAAAATTTTTTTTAAATTTTTTTTAAGATTTTATTTATTTATTTGACAGAGAGGAGAGAGACCACAAGTAGGCAGAGGCAGGCAGAGAGAGAAGGGGAAGCAAGCTCCCCGCTGAGCAGAGAGCCCGATGCGGGTCTCGATCCCAGGACCCTGAGATCATGACCTGAGCCGAAGGCAGAGGCCTTAACCTACTGAGCCACCCAGGCACCCCAAAAAATTTTTATATAATTTCCATGGCTTTTTAGCATCTTTTTAAAAGGGACTTGTCATTGTTATATTTTGAAGTTAATCTACTGCCCACCACTTAGGAACATTAGTCTTTAGCTAGAAAGCATAATCCTCCTAATAAATAGAGGTCCTAGGGGAGTGTGAATGTGTGAGTAAGTGGGTCCACCATGGAGTAGCGACTGTAGCTGCCTCTGGTCAGGCCTCTGGTGACCTGTACCATTTGAACACAGGCAGGAGCCCAGAAATAATCAGAAGGGAGCCTGGGGCACAGAATCAAAGCATTTTGTAAACCTTGAGTGTGAAGCTAAATTGAAAATGATTTTTACATTTACTAAACCTTGTTTTCTCATCATTTCTTCCAAAACTCCAGCAGACTGGATTGGAAGTTGGAGAATGTGTGGGGAGGGAGGGAGGGAGGGCAGGAAGCATCGCAGCTTTGTATAATAAAGCCAGACGGAGAAGATAACATGGGGGGGGGGGGAGTCGGGCCCCGCAGAGGACTGAGGGCTCCCTCTGCAGTGCACAGAGGATGCACTGCCTGACCCAGCATG
>JAQQSY010006895.1:0-10785 GCA_028646535.1 Procyon lotor
TTACAATTTGGGTTTTCCTACCAGTAGAAAATACCACATACTCTTTGCATGCAAGATTCAAAGCCAGGCTTCTGACATGCCCCTCCCAAACTGGATATTCAGTTCTGCTTGGAAGTCTTTTATTCTAGGCAATACCCGTGGCTTATAGCCCTCCAACTCTTCCCTGATTCCCTGCCTCCTTAGAATAAACTCCAGACTCCTCGCCACTGCCTCCAAGGTGTGCCTGACCTGGCCCAGGTCAGGGGCCTGGCCTCACCATCCTTTCCTGCCTCCACCCCTAATCCTTTCCCTCCATCCTCGTTCTACCCATCCAAGACTTCACATCGTCCTCAAACCTCGCTGGCCATTTCCTGTTCCAAGCTTTCTGGATGTCAGTTCCCTCTCTCTCTGGAAACCTTCTGTCTGATTGTTAACAGAGCTTCTGTCCTGGCCTCTCAATCCACACTGGAGACTTAGTTATATTTATAATTACCATACCAGAGGTCGGCAATGACTTCGTCATTGGATTGGCTAGACATGTTGTCGAGGCACACCCCTTCCTTTGCATCAACAGGGTACAAGGATCCCGCAGGCGTGGCCAAATGAACTTTAGAGCCCTCAGCACAGGTAGAAAGTCCTGAGCTTGTCCACGTTCCGGTCACCTTCACAGAGGATTTCTGTTGCCCAGCTCCAACTAGGTTAGCTGGATCCGGGGTGCACCGTGCAAGCAGTGGGCTCATGAACCAACAACCACAACTCTGTGAGGGTAGCAGAACTCAGGAGGCTCTCATCTTCACCAGCCTTTAAGCAGTGGAGGCTACTGATACCAAGCACAAAAAAAACCCCGTCCTAAAAACAGGCTGTGTCCTGCCAGTCGGGACAAAAGGCAATGTTGTATGGGCTGGGCAGGGGAGAGAGAAGAGGCTGGGGTCACAGTGGGCCACTGCTTAGGAAGGGTGTCCACCCTCAGTCTCTCCCAGGGCCATGGGGCCCACGTGGAACTTTCTTTCAGATTCCGCAGAGCAGGCTGGAGCCCCTGAAGGTGATCATCCAGTACAAGCTGCCCCTGAAGGAGAGCAGTAATAACCTGTACTCTGTAAGTGTGGGAGGGGCCGCTGAGCCAAGGGGAGGGCGGGCAGATGGGGCCTTTAGGGCCTTTCTTTTTCTTCCTGGTGTGAAGGGTCTGATGGACGGGAAGATGTCTGTTCTGCTTATTTATTGCTGTGCAACAAATCTCCCCCCAAACCTGGTGGCTTAAGACAATAAAGATCATTTTATTCTTAATTCTTTTTTTCAGAACATTAAGGCAATTGAAAAATTACTACATCACTGAAAAGTAGAGTATGTGGAAAACCCGCAGCATTAGCTTTAAATATTTACTTTATATCTCAACCAGCATTTCTTAAAACTTAACTTGTGGCTTTAATATGTGTCATCAGTAATAGTGTCACTAAAACCATAAACCATCGTTTAATATGTATCAATACGAATATGGGTTTGAGCATTTCTGCCACGGTTTGGGCCGACAGCCCTGGTGGGGCCTGTCTTTACTTAAATTTTTGAGATTTCAAAAAAAGTTGTTTTTGATATTTCATTCATCATGGATTTTGGGGGGAGGCCTGGTTAGTGACTTAAAATATATTGCATTAAAATCCTATTTCTCTTGATTGCCAAAGGTTTGTTATCCTTTTGTTTTATTTTGTTGTTGCATCTCCTTAAATTTTGGCACTGGAGCCTAAGTCCCTAGTCCTCACTCTGGTCTGGACCCTGCCCCTGGGGCTCCTGGGCCTCCCTCTCTCTCTTTGTGGCTTCTCCAGCATGGTGACTCGGGATCTCCGGACTTATTCCTGGCTCAGAGCTCTACAGAGAACATCCAGAGACAGACAGAGAGAAAAGGCCAGGTGGAAGATGTCTTGCCTTTAAGGATCTACTCTTGGAGGCCACACACCATCGCTTCCAACTTACCGTGCCCATCAAGGCCAACCGAAAGCTCTGCTGAGCAATGGGGGGTCTGGGGTGGGGACCTAGACCACCTCCTATTGAGGGGTAAGGCCACTGAAGAGTGGACGCAAACATCTCAGGGCTTTTGTAAGAGGGACCAAGGCCGGTGACTCCGGGCCCTCCCTCTTGCTGGGAATCATAAATGCTGTCACTCATTTTTTGAAAAGGCACTCTGCCTCAGGGTGTTTTGTGCTTTAACTTTCAAATATTTTTTATTTACTTGAGAGAGAGAGAACTTGCACAAGCAGGGGGAGCGGCAGGCTCCCCGCTGAGCAGGGAGCCCAGCACGGGACTCGATCCCAGGACCCTGGGACCGTAACCTGAGCCAAAGGCAGACGCTTATCCGACTGAGCCACCCGGGGGCCCCTGCCTCAGGGTGTTTTAGTCAGGAAATGTTTCCGTACAAGCAACAGAGATGCACTTTAGCCAGAGTAGGGCTTCTGTGTGTGAGGACACACTGGGCTCTCACAGAAGCCGGCCCAGGCTGTGAGGCACAAGGACAAGCCCCTGTTAATGTCCACGAGATGAGAGCCTCCAACCCATGACTCAAGTCAGAAGTCCCGCAATGTCACGGAGTTTATTTGCTTTGCCTCCACACACGGGTGGGACAAAAGACGCCCAAGATCCTAACCAGAACCTCGCCGGGTTCCATACATTCCAGAAAACATGCCAATATTAAGACTAGGGATGGTGAATAAATAAGGAAGAAAATTAATCAGAATCAGAGACTTCGGAGAGGTTTAACGTGACCATCGGAGCAACGATACCGGAGGTCTGGGTACATCAAAACAACCCCTTTGTTAGCCACACCACTCACAGTGGGATTTCTCAGCCTCGTTGCGATGGACATTTGGGGTGGCTAACTCTTTGTCGTGGGGCCGTCCAGTGCATCGCAGGACGCCGAGCGGCGCCCCCGGCCTCCGCCCACTGGCTGCCAGCAACACCCTCCCAGCTGAATCAACCAGAGAGAACCTCGGACACGACCTGATGTCACGGGGGCCGGCATCACCCTGGTCCTGCTTCCGGAGGGGGCTGCGTGCCCACCATCTTGAATTCAGGGCCTGACCCTCCTCCAGAGCTGGTGGGGGGCTCAGTGGTAGAATTTTTGCAGGTCCTGAGTGATACTCAGCCCATACAACCCAACAGTTCCCTCGGAGGCATCGTGTTGGAAGGTCGGTAAGAGTGGGGGAGGGTGGCGTATTGGTTTAGACTGCTGGTTCCTGTTTACTTGCTGCGTGACCTTAGGCAGCTCCTGGGGCTACATCTTGACTCACTCATGCCCAGATGACTCATTCCAGTCGCAGCACTTCCAGCAAAATCCTTGACCTTCACTGTCACTGGACCAGCTGCGGTCACATGGGCAGACCCAGTAGCCCAGCCAGGAAGTGAAGGAGGGGACGCAAACATCTCGGGGCTTTTGTAAGAGGGACCAAGGCCGGTGACCCCGGGCCCTCCCTCTTGCTGGGAATCATGTTTTAGAGAAGCTGATGGCACAAGACCTGACTGGGGAAGGGGACTCCTGGCGTGTCCGGGGGCCCTGCACATCCCGGGTCCCCATCCTCTGCCTGTCTCTTCTTTCCACAGTGGAATGACTTCATGGAACTCGGCAACAGCATCCCCGATTCGCAGCTGGACCAGGTCATGGAAAGCCAGAGGGCCAATCAGTGCGCTGTGATCATCTACACTTCTGGGACCTCGGGCAATCCCAAGGGAGTGATGCTTAGCCATGACAACGTAAGTGCTATTTCAGCCAATGGTGACGAACCTCGCAGCACCCAGGCCCGCTGCCCCCCAGCTCTTATCATTCTCTCCCCACAGGGGGCAGGGTGGCGTTCAGGGGTCTGGTCCCCGCTGTGGCACCCTAGCCAGCGAAGCACTTTCAAGAGGGCAGAGCACAGTGCAGGGGGCAGATCAGGGGCTTTAGAGCAGACCCGCGTTCACACAGACACCTAACCTCTCCAAGCCTCCGTTTGCGCATCTCTAAAACAGGTATGATGACGACAGCCCCTGCCTCCCGGGCTGTTCTGAAAACGGAACGACTTAATATATTTGTAGAGAGCGCAGAAAAGCGTTTGACAATAAAACAAGACAGGTGACAGAGCGGGATATACATGCTGTGTCTTCTGGAAGTGAAGCAGAAGTTGATGTTCTGGTGACTCAAGAAGGGCTGCGTGTTTGGGAAAGACACATACATGTCTGGACGGAGTCCTCGGGTGATGGGAGTTTAGAGCACTGGTGCAGAAGAGGAAGGGGAGCAGGCCCTCAAAGATCCCCTTTATATAAAACCCTAAGAAATGCAAACTTAGCCGTAGGGACAGAAAACCGACCTGGGACTGCCTGGCTGGCGGCGGGGGAGGTGGGTGGCAAAGGGGGGCATGACGCAGGGGTGACACCATGTTCACTATCCTTGGGCTGGTGATGGTTTCACTGGGGGAGATACATGCCGGGGGGGCCATCGGACTCTGTGTCAGCAACACCACAATAAACTGCTAAAAAGAAAAGAGAAAGAAAGAGCAGGAGGGACAGGTCACGGCTGGCTGGCTGTCAGGCCCGTCCGAGAGCCCCGCGCTTAGTAAACCCTCACGGCGACCCTCCCAATTCTACCAGGTGGGAACACTGGAGCCCAGAGAGGTTCCGTAACTTGGCCCAGCTCACACAGAGAGCAACGTGGTGAGGCCCGCACCCACACAGGCTGGCTCCACCCTACACGGTTTTTCCTAAAAGACGTATTTATTGGAGAAGGTGGGGGGAGGGGCAGAGGGCGAGAGAATCTCCAGCAGGCTCCCCGCTGACCGTGGAGCCCAACGCGGCACTCGATCTCACGACCCTGAGATCAGGGCCTGAGCTGAGATCACGAGTCTGATGCGTAACCGACCAAACTCGCCCCACCCCGTGTTCCCCCCAACAGCACCCATGTTTTAAAGACGCCGTAGCTCTATGTGGCTAATGTGTAAAACTGTCTGGAGACGTGAGGCAAACATTTCAAAGCCAGCTGGAGAAGAGTATGTGCACAGAGCAAAAGGGGCTTTCGCTGAGAAACTACCAAGCGGCACCCAGAAGTGCGCACGTGCATACGTTTTAAGAGCGGGAAAATGTCCAGCAGGACGCGCACCCATATGGCAATGGTGGTTCTCCACCAGAAAGATGAATGAGGAGTTTCCTCCCAGCCTGGATGGGTAGTTACCAGACGCACTAGCTTTCGCCCTGGCTGTTCCCTCTGCACGTTCCCTTTGCCGGAGAGCCGTCCAGCTTGTTGCCTCTCCTCCTTCAGATCCTGCTCACCTGTCACCTCTTCCATGAAGCCCTCCCTTATTCCCATGTTGAAAACCACAAAAGAAATAAAACTACCGCGTTCGCTTCTAACCTCTCTCTGGCTGCTGTTTTCCTCACGCTGACATAGAGCCCTTGTTTATCGTGCGCATCAGCTTCTCGAGGACAGGGCTTGAGTCTCCCATTCGCTGCTGTGTCTCCCGTGCCTGGTGCTATGGGCGGAGCGAAAAAAACAAATGAAAGGAATCTCATCAGGCCCTCAGCCTACGTTGGCCGGCATCTCTCCTCCTAGCGACCTGGTGTGTACTAAGATAGCCCCCTGCTAGCAGGGTGACCATGAGCACAAGCCCTAGAGTGAGGCCACCGGGCTCCGAATCCTGGCCCTCCCACCTGCCAGCCGTGTGACCTGGGACACACTTCTGCCTCTTCGAACTGCCTCCCAGAATGAGTGATCCTAGTTCTCTCCACACGTATCAACAGTTCAAAGTTGTTCGTGTTCCCGGGGCACTTGGCGCCGCGCTGAGCTAGGCACCCATTAACCCCTTGCTAAAGCCCTTACCAGGAGGTAAGGTGTCATGAACCCTTGTGGTGTGACGGCACTTAGAGACTTAGACGATGGCAACTTCAGTCTGCGAGGCGCGACAGGGCCCCTCCAAGGTGGCGTGGCAATCAAGCGGAAATGGCACATGCGAGGAAGACTCAGTTGTGGGGCAAGCTGGAGGAAGAGCATTCCAACCAGAGGGAACAGACAGTGCAAAGGCCCTGAGGCAGAATCCTGCCTCATGTGTGGGAACAACGGTGTGGAGGCCTGTGTAACAGTCTGCAAAATTATACCTCTGCAAAGATGACACATTGAGGCACGCGGTGGAGAAGGAAAAATATGCATGTGTGAACTGTGCGATATTTGTGTGATGGGATTATGGGTGGCCTTTTGGTTTGTTGGACACAAAAAGCCCGTGTGCCCATTTTACAGGTGAGCAAAGAGCCCGAGGTCACTGAGCGAGCAAACAATGGAGCCAGGATTGGATCCTGGGCCACTTACTGAATCCGTTAGATTTCTGACTTTCCGTGTAGGCATTCCGATGCTAGGCTCTGTTGTTGGATCCAAGGGGGTTTGGTTCAACCCCTAAAGCTGCCTGCTGCCTTTTACAGCTCCTCCTGGTCTCGGGCACGTTCATTCACCACTCTGGGCTTCTGTTTTTCCACCTGTAAAGTATAAAGGATTGTAGCTACTGACCCAGCATGGGATGACTTCATGTTTGGAAAGCGTGAGAGCAGGGCCCAGCACATAGTGGATGTGTTGTGAGTGTTTGCGAAGTAGTTGCATCTAAATGACCCTCCAGCGAGGCTGGGGGTGGGGGAGCTGGATCGTAAGCCCAATCTGTGTTTTAGATCACATGGACAGCGGGCGCAGTGGCAAAGAACAGTGGCCTGTCTTTTGCTGCAGAAAAACAGGAGGTGGTGGTCAGCTACCTCCCCCTCAGCCACATTGCAGCTCAAATGATGGATTTGTGGATACCCATGAAGATCGGGGCTTTCACCTACTTTGCTCAACCAGATGCTTTCAAAGTAAGGCGGAGGGCAGCCCGGGGTCAGTGGCTGGCTTTGTTAAGCCCCTGGATCCAGGGGTTCCTTCTCTCTCCTCACCTTATGTTCATTCCATTTAGGAAAGATGGAAACAGTCAACCACATTGTTTTAGTTTTTATCTTTACGCAAGTCAGGGCATCCACATATGGTTGCGTGGGTTGTGCACTGAACAAACCAAAATGAAGATGTGACTTGTATTGAAAGCAGAATGTGTGTGGGGCTTTTTGTTTGTTTGTTTGTTTGTTTAAAGTCAGTATTCCCAACACCAAAAAACGTCCCAAACCAAACCCATCTCAAGGCCCTTACCCACATCTCCCCCTTGTCATCTTGTTTTCTGCTTCAGTATCTCCTTGGCCCCTCTTCCTCCTCTTCCCACCCCAGTGCCCAGTGTCTGGAATGTTGTAGCCACTTGATAAATGCTTTCTTCTGTGGCTGACTGCACCTTGCACCCACGCACCTTTGGGACCTGGGAAGTTCCCATCCACCCATATCTTTATCATCTCCGAAGACTGTCCACAGTTTACGACCAACCCAACACCCGGCGGGAGACAAAAGTATCTTAACATTTAAAGAAATTGCCAACCTGTTTTCAAAGTGGCTGCTCCATCTCATGTCCTACCCCAACCCCAGGAGCGCAGAAGAGGCCTGCCTCCTCCCCATCCTCGTGGACACGGGGCCGCTGCCCACGCTCCTGCTTCTCAAAGTGGGTGGGCGGCAGCACCCCTCGTGACGAACCGGTGACGAGAGCCTCCTCGTGGGTGTGGTGGCCGGGTGTTGACCTTCTTTGGGAGAAAAGCGTCTGTGCCGATCTTTTGCTCACTTCAAAACGTGGCCACATCTCTTCTTACGGTGGTGCTCGACCAGGTTATCAGTCTGCCAACACCTTCTCCTGGTGGCGTGTCTTTTCATTTTCAAGTCCAATGAAGTCTTTTCTCTTTTCTTTCCTGAGTGTGGTGCCATGTGCACAGGACCCTGGTCCACCCTAGGGCCACAGAGGTCTCTGTCGCACTCCCCATGGAGCCCCTAGTTTTCTCTCTCATGCTTGGGTCTGTGCTCCGTCCTGAGTTCAGTTTTGCATGTGGGGAAAAGACACTAAATGGAGTTCTTGCTTTTATTTTTCAGGATAGGACTAGCCTTCCCTCCGCTGAGTTGTGTGAGCACTTTCACAAACTCATGTTTGAATTTTCTATTCTGTCCCGTCGAACCCGCACGTCCAGTCTTACACCCAAAACGCACTGACCAGGGGCTTTTCTGGCTTTCTGGCACCATGCCCACCTGGCCCTGGTTTGCTGGTTCATTCCCGGTTTTATGACTGAGAATCCCACCTTTCGGAAACTCCTTGGGTTCTGAGCAAACCAGGATGGCCGATCACCTTATTGTAGAATAAATTTCAAAATCGGGAAGTTAATTCTCCCCACTTTGTTCTTCTCTTCCAGAACTGCTTTGGTCATTCTAGGTCCTCTGCGTTTCCATATAAATGTTGAGATGGGCTTGTCAATCCATGGCAAAGTCTGCCTGGATTTGGAAAGGGACTGCTCTGAGCCCACAGATCTGTCTGGGAACAAATCTTACATCCTTTTTAACAGCTGTGCAGTAGTCCACTGCCTCCTTGGGTCGGGCTTTGGTACCACTCCGTGCTCGCCACTAAATCCCTAGATTTCACCCAGAGAGTGAACTCTGATGGGCCCCCAGCCCACCAGTGGTGGGCTCCCTTGGGTGGGCTGCTCGCCCTGGTCCAATCAGCCAAGAGTAGCTTCTCCGGGGCTGAGCTAGCAGGCTGGAGAGAGATGGGACATCTGGGGCAGGGGGCAGGTGTGGTTAACTCAGCTCGGTCTCTTGCAGGGCACCCTGATCAGCACTCTGAAGGAGGTAAAACCTACCACCTTCCTGGGGGTGCCCCGAATTTGGGAGAAGATGCAGGAAACGATCAAAGAAAATAGTGTCAAATTCTCAAGCTTGAGGAAGAAGGTGTTCTCATGGGCAAGACTTGTTGGCTTAAAGGTCAATACAAAAAGGATGCTGGGGTAGGTGGACAGTCCAGTGGGGCCAGGCGGGGAGAGGGCCACGGGGAAGGGCGCTCAACCTTCTCCAGCTGGTGCCCACCGACCCCCGTTCAGCTCCATGGCTGCTGAGCTGCCCTTGGCATTCTTATCCACAGGACACAAGAAACTCCCATGAGCTATCGCATGGCGAAGGCTCTGGTGTTCAGCAAAGTCAGGAGTGAACTTGGCCTTGATTCCTGCTACTTTCCTATCAGCGGGGCTGCGCCTCTCGACCAACAGACCTCTGAGTTCTTCCTAAGCCTGGACTTGCCTATAAACGAGATATACGGTTTGACTGAATGCACAGGACCCCACAGCATGTTCAGCCACAATAACTACAAGATTCACAGGTACCAGCCTCCTGGGAAGACCCCCGGCCCTCCGGCAACATGGGGTGCTTGGGTTAAAGGGGGGAGGGTGGGCGAGCCATGCGGCTACGCTGAACCCTGACGAGAGTCTGCAGAATGATGCCTGTTCTCCAACTTCCAAGCCCTAAATCTTCCCAATGAGGGAAGCCCCCATTTGTCCAAGAGCCCGTGGACAAGGGCTCTTAGAATGTTCCAGGGTCTCCCTAATTGTCACCTGTGGGTTTTGTCCCCAGATGCCCCCCTGCCCCCTGCCCAGGCTCACCTACCCCAGGTTCACCCCCCAAGACCCTTCATCTCCACTGCGCTCCATCTCGAACACGTCTGTGGGCCCTCGCTAGCTTTCCTCCCGAGCTCAGCTGGCCCCAGGCTCCAAGTCTGACCTTGTAGATGCATCAGATGGGTTTGGCTGGTGAGAGATTCCTACCTTGCAGAGAACATTCCCTACAGGGAGCACCTGCTCCGTCTTTAACAGCTGCAGAGTGCCGCCCTGCGCGTACGTGCCACCATTTACTGAACATTTACTGGTCCTCTTCCTGGTGGATACTTATGGCTTCTTCTCCACAAACAGCGCCAAAGCAAACACTTTGCATGCCCACCGTCCACGGTGCTAAACCAGTTGGTAACAAAACAAAAAAAATGGTTCCTCAACACGACTTTCCCGCACGTTCCTTTTGTTACGAGTAAAGTTGAAAACAAACTTCTTGGGGCGCCTGGGTGGCTCAGTCGTTAAGCGTCTGCCTTTGGCTCGGGTCATGATCCCTGGGTCCTGGGATCGAGCCCCGCATGGGTCTCCCTGCTCTGCGGGAAGCCTGCTTCTCCCGCTGCCATTCCCTCTGCTTGTGTTCCCTCTCTCGCTGTGTTTCTCTCTGTCAAAAAAAAAAAAAAAAAAAAGAAAACAAACTTCTTTGTGTCCGTCTTGTGTCCGTCCCAAATCCATCTGTTTCTTGGAACCATCCGTACACCTCGTCACGCCCACCGGGTCCTAGAGAGGGTGAGGGCGGCAGATTGAGCGGGGGAGCCCGGGCTGTGGACCCAGGCTGACCTGGGTGGGTGACCAGGGACCCGTGTCTCCCTGAGCCCTGGTTTCTCCCCCTCCCGCCCCCGGCAGCTGTGGCAAAATCATGACTGGGTGTAAGAACATGCTCTACCAGCAGAGCAAGGACGGCATCGGGGAGATTTGCATCTGGGGGCGGCACATCTTCATGGGCTATCTGGAAATGGAAGATGCGACCTTGGAGGTCATCGATGACGAAGGCTGGCTACACACCGGGGACCTGGGCCGCGTGGACGCCCAAGGTTACCTCTATGTCACCGGCCGCATCAAAGGTACTTGGCAGTGAGCTCGACGTAGGCAGTAACTATTGAGTAAGAGGGCTAGGTTAGCATCATTTCCGTGATGAGCAACAGAGAAGCCTTGTGAAATGGGTTGAAGCAAAAAAGAAACCGTCAGCTCAAAAATGGGGGAGTCCAAGAGGTCTCCCCCTTCAGGCTCGGCGGGACCCAGGTGCCAAAGTAACATCAAAGGAATTGCTTTATC
>JAQQSY010006896.1:0-10785 GCA_028646535.1 Procyon lotor
TGCCCCACAACCATCAGGCCCCACCTGCCCACATACACACACACATGCACACACACACACGCACCTGCCCCACAAGCACCAGGCCCCACCTGCCCGCACGCACACACACACACCCCCCTGCCACAGACCCGCACACCCACACAAACATCCATCTACACACTTTGCATTCACACACATTCACCAGGCCCCATCTGCTGCACACCTGCTGGGCTTTAGCCGCCAGGCCGCACCTGCCTCACCCCGCATCCGGGGCGCCCCGCACCTGCCCCACACCTCGGAGCACCCCAAGGCAGGGACCATTTGAATGCTCCCTGGCCACCGCGAGAAGACACTACGAGTGCACAGCTGTTGGCCTTCGGGCCCTGGGCCCGTGCAGGGGCGCAGAAGGCCGCAGAAGGCCGCAGCAGGGATCCCAGAGGGTTTCTCTGGGCAAACCCGGCCTTGTGCCTGGGTTCCTGGGACCCAGGAGGAGGTGAACCCCTGGCTGGGAGGCCCCAGGGAGAGCCTCCTGACCCTGCAGAGAACACAGCGGCCAGAAGTCAGCAAGAAGCCTCAGCAGGGACTTCCTGATGCCAGTGGTCCCTCAGAGGTGGCCAGATGTCGCTGAAACAGGGTCCCCAGCACTCACAGCCCTACCCTCCCACCCCCAGCGCTGTAAGCAACCTATGCTTCATTCCAGAGAGGCACCAACGGGAGGGTCATGAGAGTTCCCCTAGGGTAGGAGCTAGCCAGGCCCCAAGGGAGTTGATGGGGTGATGGAAAAGGGACTGAGGCTCCTGGGAGCCCCTGATCCTAGGCACTGGAATGTTCTCAGGTGACAGTGAGCATAGGCTACGTAACTGTCATCCTAGGTGAAAACACAACGTGAGCACACGACATTGCATAGCTAGCGCTGACCTACCCATACCGCTCACTGGACGCAGGGGACAATCCTGAAATCCTGTTATCAATCCTGCTATTGTTTTTAAAATTCTAAAATGGATGAGGAAGCGTGGGTGGATTCAATCAAGGGTAAGAGGGACTGGGTATCTATTTGCAAGACAAATGCTTTTAACCCTTACTCAGTACTCACCTATGAAAATACCTCCCAAATTGGGTTAATTAGAACACGGGGGAATGAAAAAACAGGCTGTAAGTGCACATTTAGCAAATGCCTCAGAGAACTTTCCTGAACGCAGGCACGAAATGAGTCACAAGGGACAGATCAAAACTCCAGACCTAGGTGCACGTCTCACCCACACGCCTATCACTTCCTCAGGCTGCGGTCACTCATTGAACAGTGTCTGGGACCAGAGCCCCGGGTGTGGCCCAGACCAGCTCCTCACGTTCCTCCTGTCCTGTGCTAAGGCCCATGGCGCCCCTAATGCCTGCCCCCTCCACCTCACTCTCACGCAGACCCGCATCACGGGGCATGGCTTCTGGCCTGAGAGGGGCCCCAAGAATGTACAACTGATGCCGCCATCCCCGGCTCAAATCCCTTTGTGGCTTCCCACAAACCAAACAGGAGATCCAAGCTTGTTATCACAGAGAGCCTGGGTCTGGGCCACCTAACCTTGCTCGAACCACCCTGCCATCCCCCAGTTAGGAGGCCCTCCCTGCCTGCTATGTTCCAGCCACATGGCCCTTCTTCCCGCTGGCCACAGGACCTTTGCACATGCTGTTTCCACGGCCTTCCCCCTACTCTTGCCTCCTTACCCTCATGCCTGGTGTGGAGATTACCTTTCTGTCTGGACTTTCTCCCTGCTGCACTGCCGGCTCCCTGGAGGCAGGGTTTCTGCTCCCCTACCCCACGTATGTGAGCTGGAACCTGCTCAATGGACACATGAGAAGAAGTGGCGTTCTCTTCCGAACATTCCCATGCCATGCATGCCTCCCCAGTCCTCAGGACAGGCCAAAGGCACCAAAGCCACCTCCGGGAGCCCACCACCCTGATGTCCTGCACTCCGGGTCTCAGTCTCTCCCCACCTTTGCACATGACCTTGAGGACCCTGAATCACCTTCAGAGAACTGGCCTGCGCCCAAGGGCCTGAGGTGGGCAGATGAGAAGGCCCAAGGGAAGCTCACCCCTGCCCTGGGTGTGCCCGCCACAGCCCACAGGGTGGACCCTGACACCTAAGGCAGTACACGGCCCCCCTGCCCAGCCCGGGACACTGTCCCCTCCCGGTGAGGCTGCCCCCTCCCCAGAAAACTTGCCACCTGGAAGGACAGGATGGGCGGGACCCCACCCTGTTGCTCTTCACAAGACCTGGGTTTGCAGCCACAGCACAGCCAGGTAACTCGGGTCTGCCTTCGGGTGAAGCAAACTCCAACTCGGCCGTGACTGCGGGACCCGAGCCCAGGAAGACCAGCCGAGGTTTCCCCTTTGGGAAAGAGGCCAGGCCCACCTTGCCGGGCCCCGGAGATGTTGCCTGGCTATTGGGCTCCTTTCCTTAAGGGTTTCAGAATATTTCTAATGCCAGAACTTAATGTTTTACTTTCCACTCCACAAACAATAAAATATCCTTTGTCTTCTTAGTTATTCCGAGTACTCTGAAACAGGGCACGGATACCTGCGTAACTTGTACAATAGTCGGGCTGGACATGAAGCAAAGCCTCCAAATCCCATCAGTCGCAGCGGGACACTCACTTGGGGTTCATCAGTGGTTCATGAGGGCTCTTCGTGGCCCCCGGAGGCCTGTTTCTCCTGCTTTGAGAGCAGGGGGCCTTAGGACCCAGCTTCTGGTGACTCGGAGGGCTCTCTGGCCACTCTGTGTCTTGGGGCTGCAAGAGAGGGGACCCCAGAGGCGTCAGGTGCAGTTGTGGAGGGGCAAGGGTAGAGCCCTGGGGAAGGGCAGCCCCACAGAGATCTGGGAGAAGAATATTCCAGGAGGGGAGCAGTGCACTCAAGTCCTGCTGGATAGAGGCTCGGAGGCTTGGGTTCTAGTCCCGACTGGGGGGTGGGTCTGGGGTCCTGACCCCCACACCCTCTGCGGCTGGGGTCGGGCTGCAGTCTCAGCAGGGACCACGAGGGTGGATGGGTCAGCCAGGCACACACCACAGCCCCAGCTTGGACTGGCTGAGCGCGAGCTATCACTCGAAGCTCGTGGGACTTCGGACTCCCGCAGGTGGGGCTACCTAGAAGCGGGCGATCCCAGGCCGGAATTAAAGGTTTCTTCTGGTCCAGGTCACCCAGTTTCACTTTGTGGCTGGGGCAGAAAGCCAGGGACCTCACAGGTACATCCGAACGTGAGAGAAAGGAAAGTGGTCCAGAATTCCAGTCCCTCCCCTAGCACCACTCTCTGCAGCCTCCCTGCGCAAGCCTTGTCAGTGCCTTGTCATGGCCCCTATGTGGCCACAGACCCCAACCTCTGTCCCCAAGGGTTTTCTTTAGTTACCGTTACTAGATCTGCAGTGATTTCCACCCAGAAGAGAGGCAGCCCGCTTTGTGCAGGCCCTGCCTGACTCTCTGCCCTGCACCTCTGCACCTGCCCCTTCTGGGCGCGAGTCTTTGGGCCTGCTTGCCTGCTCCGTGCCCAGGTCTGTGCTGGGCCTGCCCAGGGCAGGGGCTCCGCGCCTGTTGCCCTGCAATGGACTGACTGTCCCCGGAGCAGCTGAGGAGGCCCCTCGGTGGGAAGCCAGGGCCCAGGGCTCCGGTCTGGTCACGCCAGCCTCAGCCCCTGGGGGACGACCTGGAATCAGGGGACACCGCGTCCACACAGAGCTGCTCACGTGTGGCTGATTCCTCACGGAGCTCTGTGCTCGTGGCCTTGAATTCCACGGAAGTATTTGCGAGTCACTCGTGGCCACGTGTGGAAGCCAAGCCCCATTCCCGCGTTCACGCGGGTCGCAGCCGGGAAGACGGGGACATCTCCTCTCGCCGCTCTTCTCACTCTGGGAGAGACTGGGGGCAGCCGCGGCTCCCCCGGGGCCTGGGGCGCAACCCAAGACTTTGTGTTCGTCGGCCAACAGAGCCGGAGCGTGAGATCCTGTGTCCCTGGAAACTCTGAGGAGACAAAGCAGCACACAGTAAGAAACGCCGGAAACAGGAGGGGGCGAGTCCCATGGCACCCGGGGCTCGCGGCCGAGCGTCCGCCTTCGGCTCAGGTCGTGATGCCGGGGTCCTGGGATCGAGTCCCGCGTCGGGCTCCCTGATCAGCGGGAGGTGGGGTCTGCTTCTCCCTCTGCCTCTGCGGCTCCCCCTGAAGGCTCCGGAGATTGCCAGCAAAGCCGCAGCTGGGGCTGCAAGAGAGGGGACCCCCGAGGCAGGAACGGACTCTTCGGGGCGCCCTCACACGGAAACACACTGCCAACAGCTCGATCTCGGACTTCTGGCACCGAGAACTGGGAGGTAGTCAGCTTCTGGGCCAATACGCCCCCCAGTCCGCGGTGCGCTGGGATGCGGCGGCGGAACACCGACACCAAGGGGACCCAGACCACAGCGAGAGCCAGGAAGGCGAGCAGACGCAGCCTCCCCGTGTGCTGTCCCCTGGGACGGCGTAAGCCCGGCCCCGTCCCTGCGGAACTTCAGGTGCAGCATGGAAACAGCAACCTTTCACGCTACCGCCGAGCGCCCCAGGAAGTCGGGAGGGAGGGCGGTGGGCACCATGGAGGGCAGAGGCGCGCACCCTCTCGAGGGAGCAGATCGGCCTGCAGGGCTGCCACGAGCCAAGGGCCGGACAGACAGCCCCTCGCGGGGGCAAGAGCAGGAGCCCTTGCCCGCAGGAACACGGCCCGCTCGGACACGTCTCTCTGGAGAACCCGTAAGAGGGGCAGCCTCGCAGATCAGCGTCCTGAATTCTCGAACTGCCACAGGGCAGGCCGCTTCACCCCTGCGGCACATAAACCAGCACACAGACCTGGGCCCAGGACAGAAGAAGTACAGTTGCCGTGGGGGAGAAGCTCTGGGTCCGGCCCCATCTGAATCCTACCAGTAAAAGTTGAGCTCACAAGCAGAAGGTACAAAACTCTCCAAGAAAGAGCCACAGGAGGGAGGCCAGGAAGAGACACGCACACGGCAGGACCCCCGGCAGAGAACACGGGGTAACTTGGGCTCAGAGAGCGTGAGTTCCCACAGTGAACACAGTGAAAGGACAGGAGCAACAGGAGGACAGGCGAATGAACAGGGACAGGATGCCAAGGGAGGGGGAAGGGGCGGATTCGGACGGGGGCGCGGTCGTCACTAAAGTGACTCGATCCGCAGCGTCAAATGCGGTTCGGACGCCGCTGGCCGCATTGCTGGAGGCCCTCGGCGCCCAGGCTGCAGAGCGGGGTGTGGACGAGGAGCTGGGCAGAAGTGCAGAGCCGCTGTGGGGGCTCCGTTCAGAGAGGTCACGAGTCGGGGTGACCGAGGACTCCCACACTCGCAGGATTTGACCCCCCACATCCAGAATACTAGGATTCTTGAGCCAGAAACACCCAGATCGACTTCGTACATCCGAGGATGAAACCACAGAATACAAAAGACATACAACTTAAAAGGAAACACCCCCTCAGATTGTCTCAAAAGTAGTTATGACAGAGGACTTATCAGTGATGATGATAAAAACCTAACAGTGATTGTATATCTGTTTTTTTCAAAGTCTCAAGATGAAAGAACTGTTAACTTGGGATTTTACACACGGCTTTATCACGTACTGGGGTGTAAAAATTTACTGCAACACCGCACAGTTCAGAACAAAACACGGCGGGTCCCTCCCAGCTCCCGCGGGTCAGAAGCCGGGTCCCGACTTAGGACCGGGCTTAGCTGGGTCCTCCGTGTGGCGGGTTCTCTCATGGCTGCGGTCCCAGCGCTGGCCGGGCGCTGTGGCCTCATCCGAAGGCGCGGCTGCAGACGCCCCTTCCAGGCTCGGCCCGTGGTCTCAGTCCCCCCGGCTGTCAGGCAGGGACACCTCGCCTCTGGGCCTCGTGCACCTCCCCAGGCGGTGGGAGGCTGGGCCGGTAACCGGCAGTCGGCTGTCGGGACAGAGGTGCAGTCATAGGTCACCTGATGGGGGCAGGCGTCGGTCCAGCTCCCAGGTGGGTGCAGGGGGCCCACACGAGGAGGAGGGCGGGCAGTGTGCCCAAGCGCACAGACTACCATCCAGTGAGGGCTGAAACGTAGCCACCTGCAAACACACTCGACTCAGCTGAGCCCCACGTCTGCGCAGAGTGCTCTCCTAGACTTCGGGGGAGGTGAGTGGGGCAGAGGGAGAAGGTGCGTGGCAAGAAGCGACTGAGACTACGAACAGTGGCCCAGCCGCACCGGAAGGGCAGCGGAGCCGAGGGAGGGACGGGACGATGTCGAGCCAGCCAAGCAGTGCCCGGCCCCGGTGTCGTTCAGGAGGAGGCTGGCCGGGCGGTGTCCATCCCTGCTCCTAAGTCGAGGACGGGGTTCAAAAAGGGAAGTCCGCCCTTACCATGACACAGAGAGCTTCCGAGTGGGCGGGGGATCTCGCAGGGGTCAGGAAAGGGGAAAACAAGGCAAAGATGGAGTCCGGTAAAGGGAAAACATAAAATGGGAAAAACTCAATCGGGACCCTGATCACAGTGAAGTTCAATGGATTAAATTAGAGAGTTTTTAGAAAATCACTTATCGAATTGGATGGGGAACAGGAAATGTAGCTGCGTCCTCATTTGAAGGACGCGGCTGAGGCAACGAGGAGAGGGATCCGTGAGGCAGCTGGTCACCAGCAGAGAGCTGCGGCGACATTCTTGACGCAGATAAAAGGCGCCGTAAGCTGAGCAGCGTGGGCGGGAGGAGAGAGACCCGATCACGCCGAACTTGCACACACCAAACACAAGGCCTGAAAATCTATAACGCAGACATTGGCTGAAGTCCAAGAACAAATGACGGGCTGTGCAGTCGGAAGGAAGGCAAGATGCCCATCTCAGGGCAGACGAGGCGGGCCTCGAGTTTGTCAGGTCACCAAGACTCAAAGAACCAGTTTCAAGCGAGATTCGGTGGACACAAAACCCTGCCCGACGAATTGAAGAATTCCTCATTTTCAAGCACGCGTGGGATGTTTGCCAGCAAGGGACACACTGCAAAGCCTCCAAACCAACTCTCAACAAAATATCCGGGAATCTACGCACACTGATCATGTTCTCCGACCACGGGCAGAGAAACAATCACCGAACATTCGGGAATGTAAAACCACGAGACAATACGTGACTGATGGTTCAAGGAGCGGATCAGAAGGGGCCCGGAAACCAGGCAGAACCCAACAACAGAAAAACAGCACGTGCAAAACTTCTGAGGCTGCAGCGACGCTGGACCTCGGGAGGGAATTTCTATCCTGCAAGTTCATGCGCAAGTGAGCAGGAAAGGGTGGAAAAGGAGCGGTCTCGTTGGGGACGCAGAGAAAACAATGAAGGCTAAAGAAGTGATTCGTGGGATTGAGAACTGCAAAGAAAAGCAAACATGAGGCAGGATGAACAAAACTCCCAACTGGGTCTTTGAAAAGACTGCGTGGTAGGAAGCCTCTAGGACGGCCTCCGGAGACCCCACCTCCTGGCACGCACGCGCAGCCAAGTCCCTTCCCAAGCCCGGGCGAGGCTGGCCAGCCACTCCAGTGAGCAGGATCCAGCAGGAGTGACGGGGGGTCCCCTCCAAGACTAGCCCGCAAGAAGTTCGTGGCTTCTGTGCCCCCAGATCCCTGCGCTGGAGAAAGCAGCTGCTACGGAAAGAACCGATGTCCCCAGCCGACGGCCACGGGAGAGAACTTGGAAGTGGGTCCTCCCAGCTGAGCCCTCCAACGGCTGCAGCCCTGGCCAACCCCTTGCAGCCTGTAAGACCCCGAGAGAGAGCCAGCAAGTCCGGCCACACCTGGTTCCTAACACACAGAGACTGCGAGAGAATCCAGGTTCGCTGTTTTCAGCCCCTGAATTCTGATACCAGGTGTTGTCCGGCAACGGGTTGGTCCACATAAACCAGAAGGTTCGTGATGTGGCGAGACCCAAGAAGGAGGAAAGAGCACATCCCTGGACAATATTAGGAACAAACAAGGAAACAGAAGCACAGATAGAACAGACATCTGAAAATCAAAAGGAAAGATTACAACCAATTTTTGTCAATAAATTCAAAACTTAAATAAGATAAACAATATTCTATTAAAAATTAAACTTACAATCAGTCAAGGAAAAAATACAATACCCCAACAGCTCGATAACCACAAAGCAAATGAGTCGGTAGTTTACAGAAGTAGCCCCCCAAAGAAACAGAGGCAGATGATTTAAAGAAAAATTCTATTAAGTATTTAAAGTATAGGCCATCCGAATCTTATACAAAATGTTTTAGATGATTAAGAAGTTGGAAAGCTACCCAAGTAATCTTGAGAGATGAAAACCAGATAGTGTTAAAACGAAATTTTAAAAAATATGTAGACGATTCATATTTAGAAACAGAAATACAAAATTATAAAATAAAATATGAATAAATGGCATCGATCAACATGCACAAAAATAACAATTATGCTAAGTCAGGTTTATTCCAGAAATGGAAAAAGGACTTGTCATGAGGAAATACATGAGCATTTAACACAGTAACAAATCAAGGGAACTTTGATTGAGTGATTGCGATGATTGAATCATCACAACACATACAAGAAAAACTGATAAAATCTAGTGCACACTACTCTTTCATTGAGGTAAAATTGACATAACAGAAAATGTAACCATTTAAAGTGTACGATTGTGGCTTCCAGTGCGTATCCACAGTGTTGTGCATCCATCAGAACTAGATAATTCTAGATCATTTCATCACCCCAAAAAGAACCCCCATTCCCATTTATCTGCCATTCCCCACTTCCCCTCCCCTCAGACCCTGACAACCATTCATTTGCTTTCTGTCCCAATGACCTTGCCTATACTGGACATTTCATATAAATTCAGTCATACGATTTGTAGCTTTTGTGTCTGATTTCTTTCACTTGATACAATGTTTTCAAGCATGTATCAGTGCATCATTTTTATGGCTGAATTAAATGCCATTATACAGATATACATTTGGTTAGTTCATTGATCAGCCAATAGACATGTAGACACTCATTCGGTTGCCTGTTGATTGGAGAGTCTAATCAACTTATATTTAGTGTAATTATCGATAAGAAAGGACTTCTGCCATTTTGCTACTTGTTTTCTATTTGTCTTACATCTTTTTTATTTTTCCTGGATTGCTCCATTTCTGCCTCTTTTGCTTAGGTAGATATCTTCCGGTGTAACATTTTGATTTCTTTCTCATTTCTTTAATTCTCTCTGTATTTGTTATTAGTGCCTGCCCTGTCGCTTACAAGTAACATCTTAATTTACAAAAATCTAGTCTGAATAAATACAAACTTAGTTTCCATAGCATACAATCTCTGCTCCTACATGGCTTCATTCCCCCATGTTGCTGTTGTTACAAATCACATTTTTATACCTTGCATGCTCATCAACAGGTTTTATAATTATTGTTTTATGTAACTGTCCTTTAAAGCAACAGGGAATGAAAGAGGATTTATAAACCAAAAGCACAATAATACTGGCTTTCACATGTATTGTTCTGTATTTCTTCATATGGATTTGAGTTACCGTCTAGTGTCCTTTCATTTCAACCTGGAAGGATTCTCTTTAGCATTCTTGCATGGCAGGTCTCCTAGTGACAGATCCTCTCAATTTTTGTTTATCTGGGGATGTCCCAATTTCTCCTTAAGTTTGGAAGGATAGTTTTGCTGGACGTTGAATTCTTTATTGGCAGTTCTTTGTCCAGCATTTTCCGCACATCCCCAATGCTCTCTGGCGCCCATGATCTCTGAGGAGACATCAGCTGTCATTCTTAGAGAAGCCCCCTAACAGACACTCACGTTGAACTTGGTTTTCAGTAGTTTGATTATCACATGTCTCGGTGTGGATCCCCTGGAGGAGTTTTTGTAGTTGGACTTTGTTAAGCTTCTTGGATGGATACATTCATGATTTTCATCGAATTTGGAAAGTTTTTGGTCATTATTTCTTCAAATATTCTTTCTACCCTGTTCCCTCCCCCTAATATGCATGTCAGTTCACTTGGCGGTGTTCCGTAAGTCTCTTAGGCTCTGCTAATTTTTCTTTCTTCTTTTTTTGTTCTCAGATTTTCTAATGCCTAATGACCTGTATTCGAGTTCACTGAGTCCTTCTGATGTCTGCTCAAATCTTCTGTCGAAACACCTCTACTGAATTTTTTTCTTTTCACTTACTGTAATTTTCAAATGCAGAATTCCTTTTGGGTTCCTTTTAATAATTTCTGTATTTTTATTGACATTCTCCACTTCGTTAGACAATGTTTCCATGGTTTCCTTTGGTTATCTGCACATGGTTTCTTTAGCTCTTTGAGTATGTTTAATTAGTTTATTTAAGGCGCTTGTATGATTAATCCAGTGTCTAGGCTTTTTCAGGGACAGTTTCTATATATTTCCTTCTGTTCTATGTGTGGACCATATGCTCTCACTTATTTGTATGCTCGTAACCTTCATTGCCGTTGAAAACCGGACATTCTGCATATCATAGTGTGACATTTTTGGAAATCAGATTCTCCTCCTTCCCCAGGGGATTTATTATCACTTCTCGTGGTTGCTGTTTTTGTCTAATGACTTTTCTGAACTGATTATCCAAGTCTGCATTGTTTGTCACGTGGCCACTGACGTCTTTGTTGGGCCAGCTTAGCGGTCAGTTAGTGATTTGACAAAGCCTTCTTTAAAACCTAGAACAGCAACACCTTCCCAGACCACAGAAGCTCCCAGTCTCTGCAGATGGGCCATGCGCAAGGGTCGGGGCGCGCTTTCAACACTCGCCCAAGCAGCTGGGCGAGCCCGAGAC
>JAQQSY010006897.1:0-10784 GCA_028646535.1 Procyon lotor
ATATGATAACTGACTCTCTCTGCTTGACTTATTTCACTCCGCATAATCTCTTCCAGTCTCATCCATGTTGATACAAAAGTTGGGTATTCATCCTTTCTGATGGAGGCATAATATTCCATTGTATATACGGACCACATCTTCTTTATCCATTCATCTGTTGAAGGGCATCTTGGCTCTTTCCACAGCCATTGCTGCTATGAACATTGGGGTACATGTGGCCCTTCTTTGTACTCCATCTGCTTCTTTGGGATATATACCCAGTAGTGTGATGGCAGGGTCATACGGTAGCTCTATTTTGAATTTCTCGAGGAATCTCCACACTGTTTTCCAAAGTGACTGCACCAGCTTGCATTCCCACCAGACTGTTGGTAATTTCTTAAAGGTTACTTGTAATGTGGAATTCAAAACCATATCAGTGGGGTTTTAGTACTTAGTTTCAATAGACTCCATTGGTCCATTTTGTACTTGGATTCAATTTTTAACCCAGACATTTACCATTTGGAAAATATTGTCTCCCTGAATTATCCATATCTTCTAAACATGGACACATTTTATTATACAGTATCAAACAATCCTATCTGTGAATCTGACAACCATTCTCATCAGGAACCTTTTTAAATATTGGAAAAGTATCAAGCCTATAATAGCAGATATAAGTGTTACAGTATTTGGATTTTTGCTTAAAAACTCAAATTTTTAACTGGCAATAATAACCATTGGCCATGTTCCTTATGGGGGTAGGATTCCTTTGTTCATCCACAAGAAAATGTCTGCCAGCTACCAAACTGCAAAAAATCATTGTTTATGTGTCAAGTCTTTGTTTCCATTAAACATGTTGTTTCATGAAAAAAATTCAGTTCAGCTCATAACTCACACATTTACACAAGTGCTTTGCTAATCATCGTACTTTGGTAGTCAGCAGAAAACGTTGTTATAGTTTTATCACAGAGATTATTTTACACAATCACATACTCAGAAATTGAGATTTGATCCTTTTTGTTTTCTTCAGGAACAGTATTAAGTAAAAAAGTTATTTCATTTACTGTGAGTGTGTGACAGTGATAATGACAATGAACACTTGTGTAAGGAGGGGCCATTGTGCTAAGGCACCAGCAGTGTTACCCAACGCTGCTTCATCATTGCCAGTGCAAATGTCGCACAGTGAAAAGTAAAATGAGGTTTAATATATTATTATGAAAATGGTTTAGACCCATGGACAACCGTTTCAGAACTCCCACTACCTTTTCTTCTAAGTAACTCTATCAATGTAATGGAATATTACATTTTTAGGAATTTATAAAAACATTTACCTCAGAAAACTTAAATGACAACAATAAAGTGATGAAAATGGAAGAAAAGAGGAACGGTTTTTTAATTTATTTAGGAAGAAAATTTCCCTAAATGACATACACTACCTACAATATATGTATTTATACTCACTTCTATTTTTATTTCTTTAAGAAGTCTAAAAGACAACTTTCTCTTCTTTTTTGTTACTCCTATGGGACTTCAATCTTTCAATTTGTTATAATAGTATTAAGAATAGAAGATGCTTAAATAAATGCTGAATGTTGCAAAAGTTGCCAAGAAACCTATAGTTAGTTCTAGTCAAGGTCTGAACAAACAGATTTAATATATTCATTACACATTCCTGGCCCTTCCTGGGGATGGGCGTGGGCAGAAAGGCAGCAGGGGTGGGTGTAAGTAAAATGTTAACACGTTGTTGAGAAACTTAAGACTCAATAGAATGAGAGAGATTATCTGCTAAGAATAATAATTAAATCAGCTCTTTTATCCAGGTAAAATCTAAATCAAAGTAATACAGACAAAATGGATTTAGCAAAATAATTAGAAACACAAAAATAAAACTATATGGCAATTACAGTAACTCACTTCAAGATGATTTCTACACACAATAGTGTTTCAGGTATTGATTTCGTTACTTTAATTATTTCTTAAAAATCATTCTTGATGTTGAAACTGGTAGGATGGAAATGACCTTTTATAAACTGCAGAAAAGACCTAAAATTAATTTTTTTTCCTGAAGCCCAAAGAGACCTGATAATGAGAAGTATTCTCATTATCATGAAGTATTCTCATATTATATGAGACTATATATATTATATTCTCATATTTCAATTTTCTCAAAAAATTGAGGCATATTGTTCTTGTATTATGGATTATATTTATGATATGGTATTATTTTAAAAAGGTCAGAAAACACTTGATTTTTAGCCATTGAATGTTTTCTGTCCCTCTGTCTCCCAAAATAGGAAATCCAAAAATGTATGACAAAATTAGCACAGTGAAAAACTTATTCTGTGGATCTAATCTTAGAGAAAAAAAAATATTGGATAAAACTCATTCCGTGACAACCTTGTGGAGACAGTCACATTTGGAAAAACATCAAAATACTGCATGTCAGAATTATTTTGCCCTTTAACAATTGATTGCACAAAACCTAGCTTCCAGATTTACTTAACTCAAAAGGTTTTAAGATCTATTGTTGCATAGACATAACGTTGCTATTTCTAGACAGAATATGCCTTCTCCAATGGAAATGATTTGGTGGCCTACAATTATAAACCTGCTTTAACTGATTTCTAACTTTATAGCAGAGTTATTACAGAAACTTATTCTTGTTCTTCTGATGGTTTCAGAGAGAGTGACTGCAAAAGATTTAGAACTCTAATCTTCAAATTTGCTTGTCTCAAGGTTTGCTACCTTCATTCACTTTATTTCAAATCTTAGTGGGCATGTCCTCATCCAGATGACCAGTGTCCTGTTTTGTCTAGGACTACAAGGACTCTCTAGATGCATTTCGTTTTGGAGCTAAAACTACAAAAGGCCAAGTAAACCAGGATGATTGATCACTCTATCCTTATCTCTTATCTACATATAACATGGATGTCCATGTCCACCTCTTTTTATCTCTGATCTCAGGTACTTGAATCAGCTTCTTTGATAATTAATTTTTATCTGTAAGATGAAAATTAATAATCTCTGATAGAACTGTTGCAAGAAATACTAATAATATCTGTAAAAACTCTAGCACAAAAAAAAAACAAAAAAAAAACACCAAAAACAAAAAAACTCTAGCACAGTTCTTGGTTCATAATGAGAAGCAATAAATGATAATTCTTTGAATTGTCTTTTTCTTGGGCAATGGAAATAATTGCTTGATACACATAATATATAAATATCTTCCAAAATAAAAAAATATACTAGAAAAATGTGTGATGAAAATGAGAGTCTGCTTTCAGAAGGAGTATACATCCAGCATAAACATATAAAGGAGTAGTACAACGTCAGCAATAATAATAATACATATGTTAGGGAAAACAGATTTCATTTTTAATTGATCCAAATATATATCAATAAAAATAATATCCACTCATAGTATTAGTAAGAGTATCAGGAATCAATATTTTTATGCTCTTTGGTGGAAGTATAAATTATACAGCAATTATAAAGTAAGTTTATTTAGTTCTATAATTATACTCATTCTGTGTAACAGAATGTCAAATGAGCATATTACTTGACTAATAGTTTTATTAGTAGTATTCTATCCTAAGGAAGCCTTAGCACACATAGCCAAAGATGTATGATCAGCAATGGCCATTGCAACATACCTTTCAAAAGGAAATATTGTAAACAAACCAAGAGTTAAATATATTATGATGAGTGTAGCCACCATTCTATGAAACATTATAAGAAGATTAAAAACAGTGAAAGAAATCCCTGTTGTTAAATCACTGTTGATACATAAACATGGAAGGAAAACGCCATACTTAAAAAAAAGTATACAGTAAGATATACAGATAGAAAAATAACATTTTTTTCCTGAAAAAGTTTGTGTGTGTATGAGAGAGAGCAAGAGAGAGAAACATCCAGAAATATACACCAAAGCATTTAAAGTTAGTTTCCACTGGAGAGTGAGTGGAAGAGATTTATCATTATCCTTAATGCTTGTATATTTGATTTATTATGGTGTGCAAGTATTACTATTGCATTTAGAAGCAATAAATAAGTAAACAATGTCTTTTTTTCAAAAAGAGCTTTAAATGTGATTTGTCAGAAATTTCCCTTGCTAGAATATAAAATCTATAGGTTCAGGACATATGTCCATCTCACTCCTCTCTGAATCCTGACCATCTGTCACAGTGCCAGTCGCCAGTTGGTCCTTAAAGAATGGTGAGAAAATATCTATTTAGCATTAGTTATCCTACAGGGAGCTGAGTTATATAACTGCCTGAATAGACTGTCAAAGAGGTTTTTTTTTTTTTTTTTTTTTTTTAAGATGTTATTTATTTATTTGAGAGAGAGTGTGAGCAAGAGGAGAGAAGGAGCCAAAGGAAGGAGGCAGATGGAGAGGGAGAAGCAGACTCCCTGCTGAGCAAGGAGCTGGATGTGGGGCCGGATCCCAGGACCCTGGGATCATGACCTGAGTCAAAGGCAGATGCTTAACGGACTGAGCCACCCAGGTGCTCCTGTCAAAGCATTTCTTGAAGATTTTACACACTAGTCTGTCAGGAAATTTTACCATGAGATTTTTCTAGTAAAGAGACTAAAAACTAGAGCAGAGCTTCAAAGAATAGTTATGTTTGAAAACACTATACTAGGCTTGGGAGGCTGAGTATAATTACAGAACTAAATGAAAACTGAAGAGTGTTGGGGGGCAAAGTCAAGAGAGGATCATCAAAGATGGGCAAGATCCGCAGCTATGTGGGCCTAAGGAAGGTGACTTTGAGAGGGGGCAAAAGTCAACGTGCCTTTTGTGCTATTTTCTGAGAGAAAAGCTAGTTGTATTCATCCTATTTCATCAATTCATTTTTAAATTTTCATTTTAATTTCTCTGAAAACAAGATGTATCTTTCAGTTAATGGTGTTTTTAATTGCTGTCAGTCAGGTAGCAGTTATGTGAAAGCCTATTCTTGACTCCTGCTAAGATCAAGAAAACTCCAGTATCAAAGAATCTTAGAATTAGTTCATAAATTAAATGCTTTCAATGTGACCAAAACTGTTACTCTGAGAATAATCTTTGAGGAGTTCTCTCATTTTAAACTTGTAAATGGGAAATAGTGCTTTTTATGTTAAAGCTATACAAAATATTAATAATAAAATAACTCTTTCAGTAATAGCAGCAAGTAAATCTTGAATTATTCAGCCAATGGTAACTCAAATATCTGCTCTGAGGTGGGTGTGGTGCAAGGCTGTGGACTTATAAGAAAGATGAAGACAAAAGACTTGACCTGAAAGTACTAATTGAGTAATTTCGACTCATACAAAATAGGCTTATGGGTAGCCTAGACACAAAAATGAACTGCCACTTATCCTAGTCAATCATAGGTTTCTATGATTAAGTTAATCTGAGAGAGAGTGCTTCAGAGGGATTATAATACACAAATGCATTACACATTTTCTGATGTATACTTCCTAACATGCTGAAGAGGAGTTACAGATAGGAATGAATATATTGTCTACTAAATTGCAATGAGCTCCTATCTAGGAAAAAAAATTACCAGGTTCAAACTGAATCAGGATTTCGTAAACTTCTCTGTACATGTCTGCAAGTGAGTTAACTTGGTAACTTCTTTCCAACCTTCCTTACTATGTTTTTTTTTTTTTTTTTTTTAATTTATTTATTTGGCAGACAGAGATCACAAGTAGGCAGAGAGGCAGGCAGAGAGAGAAGGAGAAGCAGGCTCCCTGCTGGGCGGGAAGCCTGATGTGGGGCTCAAAACCAGGACCCTGAGATCATGACCTGAGCTGAAGGCAGAGGCTTTAACCCACTGAGCCACTCAGGTGCCCCCTATGTCTTTGACTTAAGGACAGATTTGCATTTAAGAGGGAATCTTACAATGACCCTCTGGTGATAACTTTTTATTAGAAAGGCACTTTCATGTTGCATATGTTATCGGGAATTTTTATATGCTTTTTATTATTATCAGTCTAAAATAAATAATATTTGTACCCTTGAGCTATAAAACTAGCACTGTACTTATGGAGTGGTTTTAGCAAATGCCTGAGTCTACATGGAAAGGGAAATGTTTAGTAAAATGCTTTTACTCTGGAAATGGAAAACTCTGGTGGATACTGCAGTTATTTGTTACTATCTGAGCAATGTTAAAGTATCCCTTTAGATTTATATGCATATTGAACTAAAGCTGTTGATTCTGTTACAAAGTGTCACAGTAGTATACTGGGTCATAGCTATTTTAGGGGGTTAGATAGTAGGAGAAAATCCAAATTGGTCTCAAAATTTGTATTTTGTATTCAATATGTGTATCAAACCCTCCAATTTTTACCAATCTATCAGAGCCATCCAGTTATATTTTTTATGTCATTTCCAGAATCATTTAGCCAAACATGCCCTAGTCTTTTGTGAAAATAGAAATGTTTTGATAACCTTCAGAGCCCGGGAGTTTTTGAGAAATCAGATATTCTCAGATATCTGAGATTCATAAAAATTGAATATGGCTAGACACTAAAGAAAACATCCAAATGTACAAACGCCTACTTCTGAATTGGGCATATTATAAAATTATCAATGTTATAACTAATAAAATTATCATTGAAGATAAACGTATTGAGGTAACTACTGAAGAAAAAACTGTGGTAAGGATCAGAAGGCTTTCTCTCCCACCTCCCAATTCCAAATTATTCCTTGACACTGTCATAATATTGAACTTGAGGAGACAGGCTGTCCTCATTATTGTCGTTAACATTTTGATTTAACCATTACATATTATTTAAATAAGTTTTACAGTCAA
Organism: Procyon lotor; assembly: GCA_028646535.1. NCBI lineage: Eukaryota > Metazoa > Chordata > Mammalia > Carnivora > Procyonidae > Procyon > Procyon lotor. The sequence continues at coordinate 6,774 of JAQQSY010006897.1, forward strand.
TTATTTGTATGCTTGCCTACCTTACTTAAGTATTATCAAACAGTTTGTAACTCTTAGATTCTCTTTAATTTTTTAATAAGTTCTATTTAATTCCATAGTATAAATATTAAGCGAATTTTATGGCAACATATAATTATTCTTTTTCAACTTTTCTTTCTTTTTTTTTTAAAAGATTTATATTTATTTATTTGACAGAGAGAGAAATCACAATTAGGCAGAGAGGCAGGCACAGAGGCAGGCAGAGAGAGAGGGGGAAGCAGGCTCCCTGCTGAGCAGAGAGCCAGATATGGGGCTCGATCCCAGGACCCTGATATCATAACCTGAGCCCCTGAGCCACCCAGGAGCCCATCTTTTTCAACTTTTCTTTGAAGTATAATGTACATACAGAAAAGCTTTTATGCCATCAATAAATTCCTCAATGAGTTCTAATAAACTAACACAACCATACCAAAACAGATAAAGAAACAGAATATTACCAGGACCACAGAAGGCTAGGTTTCCAGACTCAGGCCCTATTATGGTAATCATTATTTTGATTTCAAATAGCATAAATTATTACTTCTGTCTGCTTTTATGTACTCTGTAAAAGTTGAATCATACCGTATATACTCTCTTGTGTACACTCATAATTATGTTTGCAATATCCATCTATATTGTTGCATACGCTTATAGATTTTTATTTTTATTTTTATGTCATGTTCTATTGTTCACATATATAAAATTTATTCATCCATTTTATCATTGTGCCTTTAAATTCTTTTTAGCATATACATGCACACAAATGCACAAAGCATCTATCTCCTTAGAGAGACATGGCAACTTTTTTTTTGGAATCTAGCTTTTTTCAGTATAAAAAAAATAGCGTCTCACTAAGCAAAGCATGAAATGATGTTTCTTCAAAGCATATTACATGCAAGGAACAACCACTAAGACCTAAAATTACTCATCTCTTCCTTGTAATAAATTTTGCCTTTAAGTAACAAATACAAAGTAATAAATTGAAAACTATTGCTCAGTTTGTGACAAAGCAATCTGTGTTCATTAGAATTTTTTTCTTATGGTTTTATTGAGATACACTCACAAAGCATACAATTCTTCCTTTAAAGTAGATAATTCAGTTTTTTTTTTAGTATATTCACAGAGATATGTAGTCGTCATAATCTAATTCCAGATCTTATGGATGAGGACAAAAAGAAACCCCCTAGCCATCTTCAGTCAGTTCTCATTTCTTCCTCACCCTAATTCCTGGCAACCACCAATGTACTTTTTCTATATTCTGGCCTATTCTGGAAATTTCATATAAATGGAACCATACTATATATGTTCTTTAGTGACTGGCCTTGTAAATTTCGCATAATGTTTTCAAAATTCATCCTTATTGTAGCATGTTTTACTACTCTATTTTTTTGGTCAAATAATATTCCAGTGTATGGAATATACATTCATACGATGTATGAGCCACTTTGCAACCATCCTTCAGTTGTTGGACATTTGGGTTGTATCTTCTTTTGAACTGTTAAAAATAATACTGTTATGAACATTCATGCAAAAGTTCTTCTGTGTGTGTGCTATAATTTTTCTTGGATTTATACCTCAGAGTAGAACTCCTGGGTCATATAGTAATGCTACATTTAATATTTTGAAGTGTTCCTAAACTTTTCCAGTCTAGCTGTATCATTTTATCCACCCAGTAATTTTGTAATTTCTTTTCCTCTCAAGGTTTTTAACTTAATCACTTTTTTTTTTCAAAGAAAAGTAATAATCATTCTCTTGCTGTAGACTGCAAATATTCATTTGTTCCAGGGATTAGGAAATTTGTATATTTTAGGGAGGCCTTTTTCTGCAGCCACAGGAAAGGACATAAAATTGATTCCTATTTGACTCATTTTCCTTCTGAATATTTTGCTCAGATCAGCTATCATCCTTTGTCACAAAAAATGTTACTGCAAACAGTAACAGCTATATTTACACTCCACTAATTGAATAATTCCATTAATTGAATAATTAAAAAAATTACAAATCACTGATTTTCATCTTTAAATTGCTTAAAGCTATGTATAAAAGGCTGCTATATTTAGACTCATATCTTCAAGTCTCCTAAAATAAAGTTCATTTGAATTTGTTCTTGATCCAATTTATTCTCTATTCAAATCATTTATGTAGCTTACTGAGAAATGTAAAAACAACAACAAAAAAACACATGGGGCTATAACTTATTAAGGGTATATCGTATGTGTATTTGTGTATGTTTCCATGTTCAGAATATAAATTTTGTATTAATACTCAATATCCAGATCTATCAAAATACTATTAAAATTAAAATTAAAAGAATAATAAAGAATAAGATTGGTAAAAGAAGGGCATGACTTATAGTCTGAAAACTTCTAAATATTTATGGAAAAAATGGGAAGAAATCTGTGCTCATGGATCGGAAGACAATATTATTAATATGGCATACTCCCAAGTTGATCTACAGATTCAAAACAATCCCTATTCAATTTCCAGCTTTAGTTTTTTTTGTAGAAATTGACAAGTTGGTTATAAAATTTATATGGAAATGCAAAGGTTACAGAATAACCAAAAAATCGTGAAAGAGAAAAACAAATTTAGAGGATTCATACTTTCTGAAATCAAAACATTGCAAAGCTATAGTACTCATGTGAGTGCACCACCAGCATATGGGTAGACATATAGATCAATGGAATAAAATTGAAACTCTTAAAGTAAACCCTGTTTTTATTGTCAATTGATTTTCAAAGTGATGTCAAGATATTTCAATGGGGGCAAAAAATATTTTTTTCAATACATGGTGCAAGGATACTAGTTATCTATGTGCAAACCCCCCCCTAGTTTTGACCCCTTCTTTACATACCAAAAAAATAACTGTGAATGGATCATAGACTTAAACCTAAGAGCTGAAACTATAATACTCTTAGAAGAAAACATAGAAGTAAATCTCCATGATTATGCATTAGTCAATGATTTCTTAGCTGTGGCACTAAAAGTACAGTGACAAAATTTTAAAAATCCATAAATTGGATTTTATTAAAATTAAAAGACTTTGTGCTTCAAGATATACTGCCAAGAAAGTAAAATGGAAACCCACAGAAAGGAGGAAATATTTACAAATCATATATCTGATAAGGAAGTTCTATTCAGAATATATAAAAAATAAATATAACTCAATATTAAAAAGATAAAGAGCTCAATTTAAATGGGCAAATATAGGAACAGATATTTATTCAGAGATAGTATACAAATATTCAATAAGCTGTGAAAAGATGCTCAAAATCATTAGCTATTACAAAAATGCAAATAAGACCTATGGGATACACTTTCACACACATTAAGGTGACTATAATAAGAAAGACAGATAATCATAAGCATTAATGAGGATGTGGAGAAATTGGAGCCATCGTACATTTTTATGTATGTGTATATTAATATAATATGGTACAACTGCTTTGGAATACAGCCTGGCAGCACTTCAAACAACGCAGAGATACTATGATCCAACAATTCCATTCTTAAGTATATACTCAACAGAAATAAGAATGTAGGTCCACATAAGTATTTGTACACAAATGTTCATAACAGCATTATTCATAATAGTCCAAAAGTGGAAACAATCTAATAACCACCAAATACTGACTGAGTCTCCAAATGTAGTTTTGTCATATAATGGAATATTATTCAGCAATAGAAAGGACTGATACCTCCTATGGCATGAATGAACTTTGGAAACACTATGCTAAATAAAATAGGCCCTGTTACAAAAGAATATATATTGCATGATTCTATTTACATGAAGTATCCAGAACAGGCAAATTTATAGAGAGAGTAAGATGATCAGTGTTTGCTTAGACCTGGGAGTGGAGGGTATGGAGATGGGCAGTGACTACAAATGTCCATAGGGGACTTTGGGGAGGATGACAAAAATGTTTGAAAATTACATGGTGTTGATGATTTTATGACTCCGTTAATACATTAAAAGCACTGAATTGGACTTTA
>JAQQSY010006898.1:0-10783 GCA_028646535.1 Procyon lotor
AGCATAATTATAAGGAGATATTATATGTAGTTTGTCTTCTACTAAAGACACAAATTAAAATTACCTATACTAGCATAGTTTTGTTCCCATGAACATTGGTGCATGGGAAATGACTGCCTGACTGTCCAGATGTGTGTCTCCGGCTCACACAGGAAGGACGCATGAGTATTTTAGCTGGGATCATGACACACACACCCCTCCCTCCAGCCTCTTGTTAAGAACAAAGAAGGGAATAATGAATGTCAGGGAGGCAAAGCAGGGATTGCCACCATGGGCTTACTTTCCCCACCCAAGTTGACAAAAATGGAGCTCACGCTGTCATAAAATTTTATATTGCCTGTGACACTATATTACAAACAGGAATACTGTTGCATTCTTTGTTTTCTTTGTGTTTGTGTCAGATAATTAGGCAAACCTCCAACTCTAGTCAACTGTAACCATGTAAGGAATGATATTTTTACTTTTAGACACTTCACACAGGCAACATTTCCAGAATAAGACCTGAAAAACTTCATTTTTGTTCTTCATTAACTGTTTGTCTTCTTTGACCCTTGAGGTTCTTATTTTGCATGTATCTCTTGTGAATAGGTTTGAGTTTGGGATCCCAAGACAAAAAAGACTGAAAAAAAAAATCCCTACTTTACTGCTCTGTATATTATTCTATATCCTACTTCCTCAGCCCGCACACATAATTCTTAGGAAAGAGGAGGCATGTATGAGAAAAAAAAGAAAGGCCAGATGGCAAAAAGTTCTTCAATGTCTGATTCACGTTGTTTTGAAAATGGAAAAATTTGCTTACTTCATTCGAATACAGAAGCTGCTCTGATTAGTTCTTATATGATTGTAGCACATAAAACACTGATAAAATATTTGGTTTATGAGTTAAGATATTAAACATTTATAATAGTTTATATTCATTCAGATCAATTCATACTGACTTCTTATGAAGTCTGATTATCTAGATCAAATTGAGGAAGAAATTTTGTAATCATGCAGTTACTGTCAAAGATGGTAATTTGCCAAAATGGATAATTCAGGTAAAAATGGCCTCCATTTCATGCCTCAATTACCAATGTTCACTGATCTCTACAATTTGTGTTTAAGAAGATTAGACAAAAAATTATGCAGTCTAGTCATGTAACAATAAAGATAATTGCTGAGAATTCTTGTTCTTTCTGATTTGGCCATGTTATTTCTTCTTTGATTTCTCTAAAAGAATGGGGCAAAAGCTGATTATTTTCTTCTAACATTTTTTTCACCAGACTTGTAATTATAACGACCAGTGAAATAAGTTGAAACTATTATATCAATGGAAAATAAGATGAATATCTAAGCACTGAGTGTTATATTGAACTGATTATTGAACATCATATCAAAAACCAATGAAGTACTGTTCCCCGGCTAATTTAATTTTTAAAAATTTAGAAAGGTAAATGTGTGTGTGTGTGTGTGTGTGTGTGTAATACAAAAGGTTAAAAGCAATCAGGGTGAGTTTAAAGAAAAATTAAGTAGATAGTTTTCACCTTATATCTACCTAGATCTGTAGTTCCTTCTCGATTTATCTTCTAAGAAGTGCCTATGTATATATTTGGCTGCTGTCTTTCATGATAATTAAGATGTCTGGATTTCCACTTTTCCTCAGATTATTTTGTACATTGTATCAGAGTTTTCTTCAGCTGCAGGTAGTACAAAATTGAATGAAGTGATTCAACAAAATACATTTTCTCCACAGGCAATACCAAGGGAAGATGTATACATCCTGGATGAGAAGAGTATCGCCAAACTGAACTAGGGAAACAGTTTCTTCTACCTTTCTGATCATATGACTTTCATTCTCATGCTCACAGAACGGATGCAATGCCTCTAGGCATCACATCCATATTCCAAGCAGCAAAAAGGAAAGGGAGAAGGGCCAAAAGAGTGTGCCAGCTAAGTCTGACCCTATTTATCAGAGAAAATAGTGGCTTTCCCAGAAGTTTCCCCCAAAAAATCTGATTACCTCTTATTGGACAGAACTATGTCATTTAGTCACCACTAAGTGGAAGAGAGTCTGAAAAATTGAAATTGTTTGCTGAACACATATCTGCTCAAGTAATATAGACGATTCCTTACAACTGGAAGAAGAGAGGTAATAAATATTGGGTAAACCAATCATACTATCTTTCACAGTTTCCTTTGTGGTTAGAATATGGTTATATATTCATTTTTCCTTAATAATTGACACTGAACATGAATTAAAAATTCATAACTAATTAATTTCATAGTTAAAGCTAAGATTCGTAATATTTATGGTATTGAGAAGAGGGAGCTGTGATATGGAAGGGAATCCTCAAATGAGGGCTGACTAGGGTATGGAAGTGCTCACAGGGTCAGTGGTGAGCCCTGGGAAAGACTTCCATCCTCTCTCTGTGTTCCCTGGGTACCAGGGTGCAAGAGTAGGTGGGGGTTGGCAGGAAGATGGCATGGGTGAACTGAGAAAGGATAGGCTTGTGAATTGCAATGTGGAGAGGAGAGATGTACAGAGTATATGTGTATATATCCACCCAGAAAGCAGGGAAGGGAGAGATGGGGAGACAGAGGTACCCACTGACAATGAACCCCTCATTTAGTGATGTCTGACGCTAGTTTTGCTTTGGGAGGCACTAAACTCTCATTTTATATTAAGCTAGTTTAAACTCTGTTTAACAGGTACTTCTTCTTTCCCAATTGGCAAATGGATAGCCAGCTGAGCAAATTTCCCTTTGAGGGATCCTTCTTTCAGCCTACATGGGTCATCCCCAATGTAGGGGGGAAAACAGCAGTCCAAGTGCAACTATTACAAAAAATAAAATGCACATAAATTCACTAACACACAGTTCTCATTCATCAGAGGACTATCCATGCAGGGGTCTGCGTATCTAATTTTGAAGTCATGCTTTGGAAAATGGAATTATACTTTTTTTTAATCTGGAAAATATGCTCACTTTCCCTTTGTTGTATCTGTTTGTCTTGGTGTTCTTTGTGAATGTAAAATAAATTCAGGTTCTTAGAAGAGTTGATATCCTCAGATCACTTTAACTAGTTTGCATCAGGAAAATAAGCTGAGCTTCAATCTGAGGTAATCCATAGGATCTTTCTTTTATATGGCAGTCCTGATTTGATCGGGCCCCATGGCAGCTGTAATCTAGCCCAACACAACAGTGGAGATGACATCTTGAAAGAAACACTTCTTTCCCACTTGGCTCACCGGGAAGTCTTCTCCCTCTTTTCTGTGTCACTGTGAGAATGAACTCAGCTTTCTCACTATGGCTTTGCACCTTAAAATACGACCAATTTATTCTATGTTTAAAACATCCTCTTTTTTTTAAACTTTTATGATCTTTGGAATTCATTGGCCATGTTTCACGATGACAAGAAAAGCGCCTGATTATATGATGTATATATATTCCATATTCCGTACACAAATTGCCAGAAAGTAATTTAGTAGCATAAATTGAGGACAAGCAAATTTACACATCTTGAAATAAATGTTGAGTTCTTTTACTCCTCGAATAATTTTCCAAAATTATTTTCCTTGTGTCCCAGGACTTTAAATCTGATGAAATCAGCCTCCCCTGCCCTCCTTCCCACACCTGTATTTACCAGAGCAAGCTTAAATTTCTGTTCATTGTCTCGAATGTACCACCACTTCTTAGAGCATTTTTTTCTGACCAGGTCAGTATCCTATCTCACCAGACTTCCCTCTCTGCGGGCGCTTGGCATCCCTCAAGTCCAAAAGTAACAGCTAATTTGCAGGCCATATGGTTTCCACTTCTAACTAGTTTTTAAACCAGATTTTAAGAACCACTTAACTAAATTACTGTTGAAAACTATCAACGTTAAATTGACACTATTAGAGCCAAGTATTAAAGCCACATTCAGGGACTTGTCTTGTTTTTGTTGGGGCTTCAAGAGGTAAAAAATGTTTGTGTGCGAGATTAAATGATAATCAAACTGTTCTTTGATCTTCTTTCCCATGGTGTGGATGTCATATGGCTAGTCAGAGGTCATGCAGATTGTTTCGAGTGGGGACATCATTTTGATATAGGTGAAGCCAGCCATATACAGAACAGAAAATTTCCCTCTTGGGGAATCATCTGGAATGTGTGCATTAAGGTTTCATTTGCATGACACGAGAAATCTGTGAGCCCCAAGTGAGCTTTTATTTGTGAGTCTGCCAAGAACGTGGCTATGAAGACATAGTTGTGGGGTCTCCAGCAATTATCTTTGGAAAAGTAAATAGGATCCAAGAGATTGCTAAAGCATGGAAAAAAGATACACTTTTATAAAAGAAAAAAATGGCTGAAAGGAAAACCTTCAAAAAATCTATGTCAAATTCACACATAAAAATACTAGAATGAACTGTCAAAGAATCAATTTGTATGTACTTTCAATATCACAGGGGACTCGGTTCAGAAATCCATGGAACTTTGTGAGGAATGTATCCAAGAAGCCCAAACCAATTTATTCTGGCACATTGGACAAATCTGGGAAAGACTGTCCCAGGGAAACAGCAGACAGGACCCAGGCTCTTAGGAAAGTTATGGCTCCCTTTTATGGCTCCCTGTCCAACAGAAGTTAGAAAGTTTGACCCTTAAGAACTTAGAAAGTAAGCACAAACCTACTGAAAATTAACCAGTACTGCAAGCCAATAGGTTGGGAATGTAAACCTGATATAATTCCCATCAACTATTTACTAGAAAAATCAACATTTGTCAAAATAAAACTAATTTAAGAAGAGTTTCTTGATAATGTTTGCAATGAAATCAACTGAAATAAAAAACATACATTGTATTATCAAAATTCTATTGAGACATCTTCTGGGGTCTTAATGACTTAGTCATCTTCATCCATCTTGTATTTTAGTTGACAATTCAATAATTTTGTTATTTTTATTATTAGCAATAATGTTGAAGGAATATTACTATCTGCCATTTCACACATAAGTTATTCACAGTAATGAAGTTGTCACAATCTCTGATTCTACAGATGAAGGATCCAAGACTTCATTAGTTCTTGTAAAATGTCCAAAATATATATGGCAGGTGGTGGCAATGGTCAGAGTTGGGTCTCTGAGTCCGGATCTAAGCTCTGTGCACCTATATGTCCCTGCCTCCCAAATTCCTACTGCTTATTATTACTGGGATTCAAACATTGAAAAGCATCTTGAAAGTAAGTTCTTTAATTCTACCTCTGTTGGGTGTTGGACTTGTATAAGTTGTAGAAAATCTTTGCCCTGAGTGTCTTTCTTTCAAGGTGTTTAAATCAACTTTTGTACATGAATTTAAAGTAAACATCCACAAGACCAGGCAGGTAACCTGCATGTGTGAGTGCCCTGAATATAAGTTGACACAAGAATGAAGAGGTCACACACACACACACACACACACACACACACACACCAAGCATTCAAATATACTTTGATAACACACTACACTTATCAAAGAAAATCTTTCTGCCATCCAGGTTGCTCTTGTGGGCAAAGGACTTGTGACTCTAGATCTGATGTCTGCAGTAAAACCAATTGTTAATCTGCTCAGTTAAAATTTTGCTCCAAGCCCAGACAGTGAAGAAGATTCAGAACTTTGAGGTATGTTTGAATGTTCTAAATAGGTACAATGTACATAGATAATCTTTCACAAGATTGAAAAAGAAAACTCTTAGAGTGGAAGAATAAAACCAAGCCATAATACTAATGGGTAGTGAAATAATAATTGGGTCATATGAATATTCTAATTAGATGCATTTTTAATGCTGTTACTGCTCCAGAATTCTAAGTTTCCAGAAATTAAAGTCCTTTATTCTTACCTGATGAGAATGACATTCAATTGTTAAAAATGAAAAACTAGTTATGCCAAAATGGAATATACAACTCATGCAAACTCCTAGAGCATTTGACTCTATTCTGTAGCATGTTTACCAAGGAAAATAAGATTTCTCATTTTTACTACTTATCTCTGTTTAAATTGTATGATATTCTGGTGATGCATGAAAGATGACCAGGGATTATATTTACCCTTGTTGAGCAATATTAAGGTGCAGCGTATATGTAGACTTGGAATTGGGTCCATGACCATCATGATCACTCACAACGTAACTACCTCTGAGAATCACTGTTTTGGTAAGAAGAAAGTTTTAAATTTGGACTTCAGCTGTTTTTTTTGTTGTCTATACCTTATATCAGCAAAACATATTGACTGCACGAATTCATATCAATTTTCTACTGCAGATGGAAAAAGGAGACTTAAAAAATGACATGATTGCATCAGAGGTTGTCTAGTGTGGACAAGGCCAGAGGAGAAGTCCGTGTTCACATGGAGGGTTGAAGTGACATATTTACATACCAAGGAATGCCTACGATTGCCAGAAAACCACCCACAGCTAGGAAGAAGCAAAGGCGGATTCCCTTCAGTTTTCAGAGGGAGTATGGTTCTGCCAACACTGTGATTTCAGACTTCCAACCTCCAGAACTGTGAGACAACACTTTCCCGTTGTAGGGCACTTTGTTATGACAGCCCTGGGAAATGAATGCAGTGGAGAACTACAAATGAAGCTCATCAATACTATTGCCTGAGACATTGCCATTTGACCTTGACTATCTTGATACAGTTTTTGATAGCATTCCTTAACTCTCGAAAGTGACCTGTAATGGATGAAAGTATTATGCCTTGCATCTAGCCAGCTTCCATAACCTTTAATTCCACGCATCCTCCCTTCTTAAGGGGGTGTGAGGGAAGGGTAGGGAGAGTGAAGACAGAAAGTGAACTGCATCTTGTATGAAGGGGTAAGTTGTTCTATATCTCTGAGATAGAAAAATATAGACCATGCATACTTAGTCAAAATGTAGGAAAGCCCGTTGCTTCAGTTCTTAGCTTTCATCTGCTTGTGAGTAGCTGAGTTCTCTAAACACCCAGTGCCAGTAAGTAGAAATTCAGATAAAGGGAAGGGACTGGTTGAGGTTTGAGCTCCCATTTTTGACCTCTTGCAGATGAGGGCCGACTTCAGTCAGGGCCATGCTGGGTGTCTTAAACTCTGAGAGAAACACAAGGTCTTATGAGCTTGAAAACAAGAGGACAGACTCCAAAGTGAACATGGCAGCTGGAAAGAGAGGAAGGAAATGCTGAGAAACCACAGTGGAGGAGCGGCAAATTCTATGTGTCAACTCTGCCCACAGCCCTGGCTGCCCCCCACCCCACCTACTCCCATGGAGCCCTGCATGTAGACTGAGGCTCAGCTGAGTCTCAAAAAACAGAACAGAGATTTCAGCTGCTGCCTATTTCTAGGGAGACAGGGTGGGGAATTTGATTTGAGTCCAAACATAAAACTAAATGAACACTTTTCAGAGAAATATACAAGAATTCCTAGTTGTTAGGACATCTCAGTCATAATATCCAGGATATAGTCCAAAATTAGCAGATGTACAGAGAAACGTATGCTGGAGCAAAGGCAACCCGCAAGGACCTCATTCCCTGCAGCTTTCAACAAAGAAAGCGAAAGGAAGCAAAGCCTCAGCTAAAATTCTGGGGATCGCTAGCAGGTAACAGCTGGGCAGGGCCTTCTGACTCCAAGCACCCACAACATTCTTTCTTTCTCAGAGGGCCACTGTTCCAAGGCCCTTACTTCAGCCCTCATCAATGAACACGTCATGCTTTGTCATTGGAGCGAAGGACAAGGATAGTCCAAGTGGATATAGGGGAAGGATGAGAGAAAGCAGCTTCTTCTAGGTAGTAAGTTTCTCTTCCCTTTCTGGGGCTTGAGGGCACAAGGCCTGTGTGTGAGCTGCTGGAGGTCAGCTTCTGAGCTATGGTGACTCTATTGCTCATTTACTGAACCTCTGTGGGGCCAAACAGAGGAGGTACTGTGTGTCTGTCAAAGATAGAGCTTAGCTGTATCTACTTCTGGGCTGTATTTTTTAGTTGCCTCATTAACTTCACTTTGTAAGAGCTAAAGGGCCCTGGAGATCATCTAATCTATCCTCATCTTGTAAGAATTGGTCCCAGAGGGTTCAATATATTTACTAGGTTACACAGCCAGGTAGTGTCCACAGTGGGCACGGAATACCACGTCTCGATTCCCAGCACTGGGTTCTTTGAGCTTAGACATCTTCCCCTGATCAATCACTTGATGAATATATTGAAAGCAATGTGTATCACATGCCTCCTAGGTGCCATGAATTGTCATGGGGGGTAGAGGTACATTCATCATCATGATAGAGGAGGTCTCTGTCCTCAATCTATACCTGCCCTTCTGTCTTGGAAGCTATTCCGTCTGCTGACTTGGAAGCTGGCTGTCTCATTGAATCAATGGATAAATACATTATTATAATTTTCACTTCCTATAAAGGAATTCTATTTGTTGGTTTTCCTAATGCGTTATCCCTCTGCCTCTGTTAATCTAAAAGAAGTTAAATAAAACTAAACATTGCAAACAAAACAAAACAAAACAAAGGTACCTATGTAACCTTTGCTGTAACTGGGCTTGCTTCTAGGCGTTACTCCTTTCATTTATGCTGTGCCTATCAATCATTTATTCATGTGACCCCTGACCCACTGAAGGCAATTTGAGTGAATTCATCCTCAGAGGACTCGAGCCATTGGGTCTTCCATAGAGGACCTGGATATTGTGGACCAGAGACCAGTTGTTCCTGACGCCCACTGCTATTTAAATTCCAGACCCACAGACTCTATCATCATAATAAATGTTTGCTTTACACTGCTAGGTCTTAGAGTATTTGTTACACAATTTTAGTAACCATTCACAATTTATCCCTTTATAATTTACCTAATGTTGATTATTTTGCCCTCCACAGCTCAGGACAAGAATATGATCTACTACTCTTCTCCCAATGTTTTCTTTTCATTAGGGAATAATATAAGCAGATAAATACATATTTGCTATTTAACTTTATGTAAATAAACTGTAGGTATTTTTCCATATCCAGGGTAAGATTTATTATATCTATTAGGTGCAGGTGAGATGGGGAGAATGTTTTTCTCACACCTGCTCTCAAATCCTGCCCCCCCCCAAGTCCAAGGTTTAATTGGACTCTGGTGCCTGTATGAGCACTTGGCAGTATGCCCTCAGCACACCGCTGCTGCTCTGCCTCCATCCACACACAAAATCTCGTCTTCAAAAGACGTAGAGTTCTAAGACCAACTATAAGTAATTTCCATATCAACCAGAAATCAGAAGGTATGTGGAAAGTGAGTTCAAGTCTAAATACATAATCTTTTTTTTTTTTAATTTACTTGAAAGTAAGCTTTTATATAAATTCTAGAGTCATATAAAGACATTGCAGGCTGTTCTTTGGATAGCCCTAGTTTTATGGACAAATTAATATTTTTGGAGTCATTTAGCATTTTTATCATAATGCCCTTTATTCCAAAGCCAATGCAGTCACCTAAGTGGCAGCCCAAATTGTGTAACTGTGTTTGTTTGTCAGCTGGTATTCATGGCTGTATCTTTTTAGTATTTTCATTAGCCTCAGATTTCTCTCTAATTCACCGACTTAACATTTCATGTCGGTTTGATTTCCTCACCTGAGTTGTCAAGGATGCATTTCTGCAGACACGAGATACAGACTCTTTCAAAGTCGACTTCGGGGGGTAAATTTTAGTGCTGTGCTGAAATTATGGTTCTTATGGGTTCTGCTGAGGCCAATTTAATTTCACTGGTATCATAATTTACAAGAAACAGTGATATAAAATAGGATCTGGTTGAACACCTGGGGTGTCTAATCAGGGTGATGAAGATGAAGTGAGTCAACTTGCCCTTGGTGTTAACGAAGCCTGGACACTTAATTCCCCAGTTTGAGAGAGCAAAATTTTTCTCGAATGCCTGCTAGTGTATCTCCTGTCGTGACTGGTTATCTTGTTGTCTTCGGGGGTGGGGGGGAGAATCATGTATTTTTCTCCCACAAGTTACCCCCATTAATGTTGTGTCACTCTTGAATAGAGAGCTAAATTTCTCTCCAAACTTCTCTATTTTCATACCTGTTTTCTGCTCCCATTTTTCTTTTTCTTTAATTAAAAAAAATCTGGAAACTTCAAATATCATGACTCTATGCCATCTTCTTACGAAAAGGCAGGCTATATATCTGTGGTATCACTGGCAAATCAGGGGCACACATTTGCAGGGAGCAGTGTTGGAGCTGTCGTAGCAATCTATCAACCTGCATGTTCGGTGGAGCTTGAGTTGCATGTCATCAGGGATTCTTATAATCTGATCTCAGTGCGTTGAATAGGCCATCATTAAAAGTGGACATACAAATGACTAACAGACACATGAAAAAATGTTCATCATTAGCCATCAGGGAGATTCAAATCAAAACCACACTGAGATACCACCTTACATCAGTTAGAACGGCCAAAATAAACAAGACAATAAACAACAAATATTGGAGAGGATGTGGAGAAAGGGGAACCCTCTTACACTGCTGGTGGGAATGCAAGTTGGTGCAGGCACTTTGGAAAACAGTGTGGAGATTCCTCAAGAAATTAAAAATAGAGCTACCCTATGACCCCGCAATTGCACTACTGGGTATTTACCCCAAAGAAGCAGATACAGTACAAAGAAGGGCCACATGTACCCCAATGTTCATAGCAGCAATAGCCACAATCACCAAACTGTGAAAAGAGCCAAGATGCCCTTCAACAGACGAATGGATAAAGAAGATATGGTCCATACATACAATGGAATATTATGCCTCCATCAGAAAAGATGAATATCCAACTTTTGTATCAACATGGACAGGAATAGAAGAGTT
>JAQQSY010006899.1:0-10783 GCA_028646535.1 Procyon lotor
GCAAACCTTCTCAAATTGCTATCCTTTTGAGACTCTTCCCCAACCTACATTATTGCTTGGATACAGTTCACCATCTGATTTTATTTCCAAATGTTGAAAGGATTTTCAGGAGAATAGAGGAGTGATAAACAAGGGACAGGAGGTCTATTTTCTTTAGACTCTCCTGATATAATAGTCATTAACCTATTATAAAAACATTTCGGTGGGTCATCTTGGGCAAATCATTAATACTTTTGGAGTCTCAGTTTCCCTGTCTTTAAAACAGGTTGACTGAAAATACTTACTTTACTGGGCTATACAAGTGGAATGTGATCATATAGCAAAGTCCTTGGCCCTGGCATAGAGTTAAGTGCTTGATGCTGGTAAAACTGTTATGTTATTATTAATGATAATGAAGCAGATTTTCTGCCTCTTAGTATTTGTCGACCCACAAAGCTCAAGAGGACCCCTGCTGCTTCCAAATGTGGCTGAGAGGGTAGCTCAGGCAGGACAGGTGCAAACAGACAGCAGGCAGCCACTGGGGTCTCACTCACTTCCCCAGGCTTCCTTTTTTTTTTTAATTTTTAAAAAAGATTTTACTTATCTATTTGAGAAAAAGAGAGAGAGAGAGAGAGAACAGCAGGGGTGGAGGGAGGGAGAAGCAGACTCCCTGCTGAGCAGGGAGCCCAATGCGGGGCTTGATCCCAGGACCCTGAGATCATAACCTGAGCCGAAGGCAGATGCTTAACCCACTGAGCCACCCAGGAGCACCCGGCTTCCTTTTCCATCATTTAAATTTCAGTCAAGAGAGCAGCACAGGCCACCAAATTAACAACTTCTCCGATATTCAATTCTGTGGGATTTACTACTCCCTTTTCAATCAGACTTGATCCCTAGGGTAATTTCTAAATACCGTTTTATTATTTTATTCTAGTCTTGATTAGTTGGCTCACTTGGGTGTTCATGGTTAATATTTGAATAGCACGGCAATAGGAAGAGGAAAGGGATCCAGGATCATCAGAGCTGACCGCAGCTCTATCTCACAACTGACCTCCCTGCTACATTTTCACTAAGGGGATTTCTAGGCCTAGAAGGGGGCAATCACTTGGCGGGGCCTCACAATGGGTCCGCTGTAGAACTGGACCTGGAATCTGGTTCTCTTGGTTGCTTTAGAGTCCTGTTTTAGCTCAGTGCTTCTCACACCAATAAGCCAAAAAGAGCAGAAAAATTCAGTTGTAGGAATCTTAATAAACGACTGATGTGCTTAGTGTAAATTCAGAACATCCGTATTTCGTGGCAGGGATCCTTCCTAAGTGTAGTGGACTAAATAGTACTACTTTCACAGAACAAAACTTAGTCCCACCCATACCAGTAATCAGAAGGAACATCCGGAAGTGGAGCTTGCCTCAGGACCCCTTGGGGGGGGGGGTCTCTTAACCAGAGGCCTGCAACCATCCTGCCTGGAGGCCCCAGCTCTCATACTACCTCCTGTTGAGCACTTGGCCTTAAAAGCTATCCCGGATGGGACTGAACAATGGAGACGCAGGAACGGGGAACTTTTAGTCTTTACCTAAGTAGTTAAGGGAAGCAAAAGAACAGTGAATCTGTCTTCCCAGAAGGCATCACAAAGCCCTTCTCCTCAGAGGTGGTGTGGCCTCTCCAGGGCACTTCCAGGAGTCAGGGACTGGATCCCCACAGCAGCCTCTCTTTCCCTGGAGCCCTGGATTGAGAGAAGCCCACCTCTGCCTTCCATTTCTCCCATCCTCTCAGCTTCTTTCATCAAACCCTACATTCCTGAAGTGCCTGAGTGGCTCAGTCGGTTTGGCATCTGACTCTTGATTTCAGCTCAGGTCATGACCTCAGGGTTGTGAGATCAAGCCCCACCTAGGGCTCCACACTTGGCATGGAGTTTGCTTGAGATTCTCCCTCTCCCTCTCCTTGTGCCCCTCCCCCTGCTTCAATGTGCTCAGTCTTTCTCTCTCTCTCTCTCAAATAAATAAACAAACAAATAAATAAAATCTTTTTAAAAAGGCCTTCTTTTTTTTCATTTTTCTTAATTGACCTTGGTGGCTCATTAAACTCATTAAATTATTCCCCTTTCTTTGAGGGAAAAGAGGACTTTATTTTCAAATCATCCAGGTGGTGAGGAGAAACATTTACATTCAAATTCTTGCAGAGAGCAAAGAAAGGCAAGTAAAGTAAACCAATTAGTTTTCATGTTAAGATCATCTGAATATTTATATTCTATCCTGACTGTAAATGTGAGGAAGGTGGAGGGGTTACAAAACTCTAATCCAAATTTTCCACTACCAAAACTAGCTCTCTGCTCTCAGTTTCTGGTATCTTTGATGGAGTAAAAACTCTCACCTTGTGTAATCTTTAGTTTCTTCCTTTTGGGAAGATTGGGGATTGCTTCTTAGGCTTATTGAGTCCAATACTTGGGAGCTTAGAGTAGGTCAAAAATAAAGGGGGGGCAGTTTGAAAATGGGACATGGATGAGTAATGTCTAGGACAAGACAATAACCTGAGCATCTTCCCCAAAATGGGGATAATGGTAGGAGCTACTGCATAGCATCCCTATGAAGACTAAAAGGAGATACTTGGTATGAAATATTTAGCACAGCCTTTGGCACATAAAAGTGTCCAATAAATGTCTACTCTTATTAAATTTTTATAAGAAAAGTTTCCCCAGAAATTAACTATTATGGTTCCTCCCTGCAGTGAAGAATCTAACCTCTATAGTACATTCCTGCCCTGGTGACACTGTGCACTTGACATTATCAGAAGAGAAACATATCACTTAAGCCTTGTGCCTTAGGTCCCCTAGCTATGCATTTAAAATGAAATTAAAATGAGAATCTCTTCCATTCACTTAATAAGGACTTATTTTTAACCACATACTACTCTAGGCCCTGGAGTAGAATGAAAGGAAAACATAAGTAAAATTCTTGAGATCAAGAAGCACAATGCCACTAGAAAGTGAATAATGCTTAAGTTTGTTTTTTCTTTTTTGGAGGGGTAGCAGATTGACATTGACTTTTCCCTTTTCTTACATGTCATTTATATTTCTTTTTAGGAAAACTCCAGGAAAAGTATTACTTATAAACCTCACCTCCCTAATGACTCTTGCCAAGAGTGTGGCTTCCTGTCCTTTGACTGATTCATGAAGATAATTGCCAAATGCTGATTTATATCGTTCCTGTTTCTCTAATGATCACATCCGAATGGAATTAGCCTGAGCTATAAGGTTCCTGCCCCATTAGACTTTTCCAAAAAATGTGTTTTTACTAAAAACTGGAATTAGACAACTGTCCACAAAATATATTGCTGTAGTAAGAAGACCACACAAATAAAACTTCTTCAATTTCATTGAGCAGTTAGATATCCTTCAGGAGATGAGTAAGTAGGAACACTGTATAAAGTACTGTGTAAAGCACTATGTAAAATTTAGCAGTTTTATTCAATGCTCATTGTCAGTATAAATGAGAATAATTATGATGAAACATATCTCCAAACACATCCATAGTCATAGTACCATGGCAGGAAGCTCCAAAAGAAAAAAGAAAAAATTCAGTCGTTTCTAGAAATAAAATCATTACCATGCAATTACGTATTTTGAGGAAGAAACAAGGGAGATCATCAGAGAACCCAGTTGGGTCCTACACAGAGCATTCGATTGAGTTCTGATTTTGAAAACAAATGTAGAACAAAAGGGTGCTAAAGAAAAATCACACTGGAAAAGATGAACAGACAGAAGTTGATTTTTTTCCAATACCATTACCAGCAACAGAAAACTTATAATTGAATGCTGTGCGTAGACCTCAATGGGGTTCTCTGAACACAGAGCAAATCTGGGTACCCAACTCCTGTGAGAAAAAAAGCTGGAGAGGTTTTAGGAGCTGCTGTGGGAGGAGTAGGCCATCTGAGTTTGCTCATTGGCCTTGCCCAAAGGAAAAGCAAACTTTCTCATGCCTTTGTGACAGGAAGTAGTTTAATAATTTGGAACAAGCTGGAGGTAAGCTCCTATCCTCCCAAAGAAACTGGGACATGGGGACCCTATCTTCCTTGATAACTACATTTCAAAGAGATGATTCTCAAGTCCTGGAGAAAGACATCTTGGGTTGTGAGACTAGCAATAGGCTTTCTATATTTATATCTCAAGGGAGCAGGGAAAGGATTTGGGATTACAAGTTTTCTAAAGCAAATACTCCAAGGAAAGGGGCCTACAACCAGGAAGAAACCTGTCTAAAATTTAGTCAAGTCGAGAGGAATATTAAGGCGCCCTTGATTAAGAGCCGTTCTTTTACACTTATGCAAGCTCATGTCACTGTGAGAATAGTGTCAGAAAGGCTAAATCCCTGAGAGAAATAACCTATGTCCTCTACAGCTAAGACCCCTAACATATTGGAAAAGCTTTTGACAAGTTGTACTAGGAAGAGGGTAAAGTCCTGCATTAGATTTGAAAAATGAACCCATTTCCCAGAAGGTAGACATTTTACCTAGTATCATTTCAGGTAAATAAAACTAGGTGTTTCGATGGACTGGGATTCACTGTAAGCCAAGAGTTTTACTTGGCTTCCTAATATAATTAAACCCACACTAAGTAAATGAAGGTATAACGTGAAACCTATTCCGAACTGCAGCTGAATTATGTGGCCACAGGTGAAGTAGCATCAGATCCTAGGAGAGGTAGGAGCACTGGCGTTCCTGCAAAAGGAATGAGCACAATCAAAGAACGTAAATGCTGTGTTTGACATTCCAAACTCCTCCATTTGTCCCATAGACTGACTGGTCGCTTTCATTCAAGAAATGATTACTGAGTGGATAATATGCCCGACACTCTTCTTGGTTTTCTGACTTATGTTTGCATGGTGCTTGCATTTATTGGGTGGACACAAACAATAAAACAAATACATAAGTATATGTCAAATGGTTCTAAGTGCTAAAAATGAACACAATGTAGGATAAGGAGGAAGGACAGAGATAGAAATGATGGGGAGGGGGCAGAACCCACTGGGCCTGCTCTCCATAGAAACAAACTCCTCTAGGCCGGATTTTCATGCTGCTTTCATCAATGGGAACTAGTTCCATATTCTGTTTGTCTTTCTGATCAAAGGTCATAGAAAGTGTAGTAAGCATACAGATAATTAATAAGATAATTCAAAAGTGACCCATAGTGGGCCATATAGTGCTAAAATAGAGGAAGTGACTTCTCACTCCTATAATGCTAATTCCTACCAATTTATATCAAATACTCCGTGGATTTGCCTTAAATGCTGCCTGCTTTCTTTGGAAGTCAACATTTCTAAATACTGAGTTTCTTGGGGCACCTGGGTGGCTCAGTTGGTTAAGTGTCTGCCTCCAGCTCAGGTCATGATCCCAGGGTCCTGGGATCAAGTCCTGCATCGAGCTCCCTGCTCAGCAGGGAGTTTGCTTCTCCTTAGCCGGCTGCTCCACCTGCTTGTGCTCTCTCTCTTAAATAAATAAATAAAATCTTTAAACAAATAAAAAATAATAAAAACTGAATTTCTTTGCATAAAAATAAAAACTCTACTCAGTGCTTAGAATTATCTAGGCATTTTTCTTTGAAATAATAAAAACAATCATACTCATATTGTTTTTATATATATTAATATACAGTGTACTCATTTTTGCCTCTGTGACTACATAGTACACCACATTTTGAAACAAATTTTCTAGCTATTAATTCATTCAATCCTAACAAAAATCTTATACAAAATTACTATCCCAATTTTATAAAGGAGATAAGTGAAGGTCACCGAGGATGGTGCCTGGAGTCCTACATCTAGTAAATGTCAGAGCTACTAATAGAAAAACAGGAGAAATCACTATGGTCTTGGCTTGGAGAGGCCTCTGTCTTTACAGAGTTCATTTTCCTAATTTAGAAATTAGGAATTTAGACTTGGTGAGGTTTAGGCCCTTTTTAGCTCAAAGTTTATGGTTTTGTTCTGGTGGGTTTTGTAATTACAACTTCAACTCCATGTCCATATGGTACATTATGGGGTAATATATTTGCATTGTTCAAAGAGTTATGAAGGCAAAGTTGTTTATCAAAAGAAAAACCCAACGTTCATGTTCCCCTTGTGTGAAATTAAGAGGATGGATGAGAATATATCTAAGATGTTTTCCTGTTCTGTTATTCTACAAAGTGTTTTTCTAGAACTGTAGTTTTTGTAAAATTTTGTTGTTTTTTTTTATTGTACAGTATTTTTGTTTTTCTCATCTCTTTCTACCATAAATATGCTTACCTATACTTGGGCATTTTTTCTGTAAATTCACAAGAAAAATCTGTTTGTCTTCTCTAATTACATATGCACAGAAAACTTCAGAGGTTCAGAAGCAACCGATCTGAATCCACCAACTAGCAATGAACTAGAAACCTGCCTTTACTGGGCAGGGTGATTTCAATATAGATGATTCAAAAATATTAAAGTATTCCTTTCCCAACCTCCAGTGACATTCCTTTCATTTCACTGAAAATTTATTTCCCAACTGAGGACTCAGATGAAACCACACTGAAAGGTTTATGCTCTGTGGAATAGGTTGTACCTATACTGCATGTACCTTGAGGAACTTAGCAAAATTTCCAGACCCTTCGGCACTGAGAATGCGATTTGTGGTGGCATTATAAAACGAGGGTAATTGCTCAAAATCCATCCCCTTCCCTTACATAAATGATGTAACTACCCACTTCCAAACATAAAAATCAGTATAGTACACAGCTAAAGAAAGAAACAAGGCAAAAAGGAGAAAAGACGCTCCACGACTCCGTTGAACCACCGCACAACTCTACAGATGAAGCAAACCGTGAAGGAGGCATTGATGGTCTGTAAAGGTCTCCGGGCTCCTGCAGTCCTACCGAGCCTGGCTGCCCATCGTCTCCCAGCTTCCGCCCAGCTGCCAGGAAGCAGTGTTTCCTCAACCTGCACCTGTCTGCAGTCCCTCACTCGCACCCCTACATACGCAAGTAAGCAGCCCAGCCATGCCACGATAGCTTTTGCTTTCTAATTGGCTGTCCCTTCCACACTTGTCCCACCATTATCCCTTTCCCCAATCTTTGGAACACTTCCAGTTGGCTTAGGTAGTCATTTCTTGACTGTAATTAATAAAGTATTTGATTCAACTAGCATAATGATTTAAAAGCCAGATTTTGGAATCAGACCAACTACTCTACCACTTACTTTCTGACATTAAGTACCTCACTTAACTTCTCTAACCCTTCCTTTCTTTATCTGTAAAATGAAGATAATATTACCTTCTTCACTGTTTTGTGGTTTTTTTTTTTTTTTGAGTACATAGTTTCTGCCCAATAAGCACAGCCATTGTTTTTGTTGCTATCGCATCAAAGAGAGAAAATCCTTTCAGAAGAATATCATTTGGGGGAAAAAAAACAACAATTTTCAATTGGATGATGTCTTCGTAAAAAATATCTATATACCTATATATCTATATATATTATATCTATCTTTATATAGCTATTATATATATACATATTTGTATTATACTGGACTAGGTATTAGAAGATGGGATCCGGTCCCATCCCCTCATTATGTAAACTTAGGCAAGTCGCTTACCCTCCCAGACAGTAAAATAAACTATCATATATCTTTAAGCTTCTCCAGTTGTCAATTTCTCCTCGGGTCAGTTTTGGTCAGCTGTGTGAAAATGGAGACGGGTGTTTATGCCTTTTTTTCTTTGCCAGCTGGCGCAATGTTAAACGTTGTCAGTAGAGGGCGCCAGAAAGACATAGCACAAGGAAGGGATTTTTCCTCCTGAATTAGCTGTGCTTGCTCTGCAAGCTTCCGCAGCACACGCTGCTTCTCCAGCATCCAGCTCCTGCAGCAAGCCCGGCTTCCCCGGAATGTGGCTCCTGCAGTGAACAGCGAGCAGGAGAACCTAGTGGGCAGCAGCTTCCTCCAGCGTTCCTTCACCAACGCAGTGTTACACTATAATGTCCTAACTCAGGTAAGACCCGTTCTGTGAATGAACCTTCCCTAGCCCCTAGGCCCATTTCCTACAAGTACAGAGGGCTGACTCCCAGCAAGTTCCACCAGTGAGACACCACAGCAATTTCTCTATGACTCTGTGAGCCACAGCAGAGCCTTCTCCAACAGGACCTGGATCTCAGCCCTGGGTTAGGGGGAGGATCTCCCTTGGGTGTCCTATCTCAGTCCCAGAGAAGCTAGCTGGTCCTTGTATGTGCTAGCTCAGTATTCCTTGGAACCCCCTGTGCTTCTTCCTCACCAAGCCCTTGTTAATCTAATCCCACTACAGTTGATAATTCTTTAGATTACATTTTCCCTATTCAATACTGTGTAGTTTCTGTCTTCTGGTCCGTCATTGACTGATAACACAGCTCTAAGATTTTGAGACCCATACATGCTGATTTCAGAAGTGATATTTTTAGGAAAGGGAACTTCTAATCTCACTGCTAAGCCTCCCAGAGTGGCATTATTTCTGAAGTTAGATGTTAGTAGAGATTAACAAAACCTTTAGAAGAAAACTACATTTGAAGAACAGATAAACCTTCACTTAGGATGAAAAAAAAAAGATAAGCCTTATAA
The DNA here is from genome assembly GCA_028646535.1 of Procyon lotor. Lineage (NCBI taxonomy): Eukaryota > Metazoa > Chordata > Mammalia > Carnivora > Procyonidae > Procyon > Procyon lotor. Next base: position 8,565 of record JAQQSY010006899.1, read on the forward strand.
TAAAGTCTAAGATCATCTAAATCGTCAAGAGGGGGATTCAAAAGCTTTGATTTGGATTTGCATCATCAGGAACTAGCTCAACTGTGAGGTTAAGGACACAGTCCTCCAGATTGCCAACTTTGCCTAAGACTTCTGGTACCAAGTGCACATTTGGGGGTTCCAGAACCACTTGGGTTTTGTAATTCACTAGAGAGCTCACAGAACTCACTGTTATACTTAAAATCACATGCATTACAGGAAAAGGATACAAAGTAGAACCAGCTAAAGGAAGAGACACCAAAGTCTAGGAAGCCCAAACATGGAGCTTCTTGTCATCCCTCCCACCACCCCAGTCTGTAGAGTCATGGACAGATCGTGTTACCTCCTCCTAGCCATGATGTATGACAATAAGCATAAGTATTGCCAACCAGGGCAGCTTACCTGCTCTTTGGTGGCCAGAATTTTTTACTGGGACTCATAACACAGGCATGATTGATGGTTGAATTATTATTCATGTGATTGAACTCAATCTCTAGTACCTGCTCCCTGCCTGGAGATTGAGCTAATATCACATGACCAGAAGGGCCTGCCATGAGCCATGTTCGTATTGTAGCCTAAATTATCAGGTGAGGTCCGAAGGGCCCATTGCGAATAACAAAGATACTCCTATCACTCAGGAAATAATGAAGGTTTTTAGAGGTTACCTTCTCTGGAACCTGGAACGGAGGCTGAACATCTCTGGGCAGGTCAAAGTCCCAACTACGCATGAACCAAATACACTGGAAAGCTGCAGTAAAAGAAGGCGCAGCCGCTGTTACACTAAAGCCAGATTTTATTGGAAAGAAAAAATTAGCACTTCCATAAGGTCAGTCTCATGGAAAGGATAATAGCTTGCATATAAAAAGGAAGAGGCAGCAGCAAAATGTTATAGGATTTGTTATCTCACCATTTTTTACCTGTTCTTCTAGCTTCGGGACCCAAGGTTTCATACAATGGCATGAAAAATGGCATTAGAAGTGAACTTAGTCACATTAAATCCCCATTTCCTTCCTTTTGCATAATCACATTTTTGTCTGTGTATACTAGCATGCTTCATCTCATTGTAGATTTGCCTCCACAAGCATTCTGAAAGCAGGAAGAAAGTATTCTTTGGCTCTTTCATGCCTTCCCAACCTCAGGAAGGGTTGTTATTTCAAAATGTTACTGCCCCATTAGATTCTGTGGTCATGGGCTTCTTTTGTCCTCCATCTTCTTGTTCTAAATGGCTTTTATATGCTAAATGATTAGATCACTGTTTTACATTTGTACATATTCAATTACATCAGGTGTGGCTCCAGGGAATTTCAAAATGTTATTATATATAGGGAATGGGCAGAACACCACTCAAACTGCTTGAAATAGACATAAAATTTTATTTCCATGGTTGCCTTCTTATTATGTTTGTCCCAGCTAAACTTAGTATGTGGTAAAAGGCAAAACGAAACAAAGGTGAGTCAGTCAGGGAAAGCAGGTCGGATACCCATAAATCTACGTAACCAACTTGACATACAGGCAACACTGACAGTCTCTTCTCCTACATTTGTCTGGTCAGGCTCTTCTATTATTTTGAACAAAACCTCAAATTTTTTTTTAAAGATTTTATTTACTTATTTGAGAGAGTGAGAGAGAGAGAGCACAGGCAGGGGGGAAGGGTAGAAGGAGAAGCAGACTCCCCGCTGAGCAGGGACTGCATCCCAGGACCCTGGGATCATGACCTGAGCTGAAGGCAGACGCTTAACCAACTGAGCCACCCAGATACCTGAAACCTCAAATCTTAACTCTCCTTTCTCTTTCTCAAAATTAACCAGATGGTGTCATCATTTACTTTACAGAGAAAATATAAGATTTATGTATACATAGGCACGGGCACACACACACACACCTGCTTCTCTTGCCACAAGTATTTGAACTCACCATGTATACCAAATAAGCTATCAATGTGTCTCCTTTGTTAGAGAGGATGTGCAGCCCCTTTGCCCATCCAAGGGCAGTACCTCCCTATATGTTTTCAATCTTATTATCTTCACTCTTCTCTGGAAAATTGCATTATTGATTATCCCCCTTATTCCTTTTTTTTCTTCTTATACATTGTGACATCTCTTTGGATTGTTCCATGGGTGTTTAAACATACTCAAGTCTCTTTTATTTAAACATTGAAATCCTTTCCTCAAATGTGACAATCCTGCACCAGTTAGGAGTCT
>JAQQSY010006900.1:0-10783 GCA_028646535.1 Procyon lotor
GCTGGGATCACGACCTGAGCCGAAGGCAGACACTTAATGACTGAGCCACCCAGGCGCCCCTATGTACTATATTTTATATAATGTTTGGTTTGGTAAAAATAGCTGAAAAGATTTCAAATATCTGAAAAAAGTGCAAGACTTGCCAAATAAAATCTTTTAAAAACGGAAGGGGGGGGGGCGCCTGGGTGGCTCAGTCGTTAGGTGTCTGCCTACAGCTCAGGTCTTGATCCCAGGGTCCTGGGATCAAGCTCCACATCAGGCTCCCTGCTCTGCGGGAAGCCTGCTTTTCCCTCTCCCACTCTCCCTGCTTATTTTCCCTCTCTCACTGTGTCTCTGTCAAATAAATAAAACCTTAAAAAAAAAAAAAAACCAACAAAAAACCTTTCCAGGCAAGAAGCATGCCGACAGAGCTGTAAGGCTGGAATCTGTGAAAAACCGGCTTCGAGAATCAGGCAGGATAAAGCATAGAAATAGCATGTGTCTGAGCGCCTGTACTTTTGAACCAGTTGGAAATATTTGCATTGAAATGGGTTTTGTGGGGGGCGTCTGGCCGGCTCAGTCAGAAGAGCACAGGACTCTTGATCTTGGGGTCCTGAGTCCAAGCCCCACATCGGGTACATTAAATAAATGTTTTAAAAAAAGAAATGGTTGTGGTTTTTTTGTTTTCTTTTGTTTTTGGTTTTTTTTGTGTTTTTTTTTGTTTGTTTTTAAGCCACTTTTATTGAGGTATGATTGACATGTAGGAAGCGGCACATTTTTCAGGTGTGCCGCTCAGTGAGTTTGAGGATAAGTACACACCGGTGCAACTGTCACCACCGTCAAAGCCATAAACTTATGCGTCACCTTCCAAATTTTCCTCCTCCTTGTGTTATTATTTTATTATTATTGTTACTATTATTATTTTGTTAGCAAGAACACTTAACATAAGATCTACCCTCTTAGCAACTTTTAAGGACATAGTATCGAATTGTCATCTGTAGGCGAAGCTGTACCTTACATCCTGCATAACTGAAACTTTGTTCCCTTTGACCTTCACCTGCGTTTCCTCCTCCCCCTGCCCCTGGCGGCCGCCCTTCTGCTCTGTTTCTGGAAGCGTGACCAGTTTAGCTCTCACATAGAAGTGAGGTCACACACTGATTATTTTTCTGTGTCCGGTGTCTTTCACTCACATCCGGAACTGAAATATTAGAGTTTCAGTCTACTTGAAGATTCCGCTGAGTCTTGCACAGTTTTCAAAATTGGAAGGCATTTCACTGCCGGTGCGGGTGGATATGAGCAAACTGGAGCCCAGCTTCCCCGAAAAGCGAGCCCCCCGCGGCCCACTCCGCCAGGTTCCTGGGCTCTCGGGGGGCCGGTCCCCCCCGCCCAGCGTTCGCGAGAGTCCCCTGCATCGCCTCAGCCCGGCTCGCTCAGGCGGGCGCGGGAGCAGGTGTTCTGCTCGAGGCTCCCGCTGAGCGGTTCTTGGCTGTGTCCTGCAAGGGTTAGCGGTGTCTTCCGGGCTTGGGGACTAGGAGATTCCTGCGTCGGCAGTTTCCTGTCTTCACACGGATCCAGGTATCGCTTACAAAGCCTTTTGGCTCGTCTTCACACAGTTGGGTTCAGAGCGCCTTGGGAATGGGTGCCGGGTAAAGAGCATGCGACGGCGTGTGATTCAACTGATGCCGGACCTCGAAGGGGCTTTTGTTCCCAGAGAGCTGGGCTGCGGGCCAGCAGTGTGGTAGCTGCCATGCATTTAACGCGGTCGTGGCGCCTTGCACGTCCCGAGGGCTGCGCGTGTGCGGTGGGTGCGTTGTGCGGTCACCAACTGTGATCCGTGAGGCGTTGCTGACCTTCCCACCTTCCAGTTGGGAGCCGGGACAGGGGTTACGCAGCTGCTGAGCAGGCAGGGCCGGCGGCGTGTGCTGCCGTCCGCATTCAGCTGCCGGGGCAGCCGGACTTTCCTGCTTCCTGATTGCAGTGTATGCTTTTCCAATCCCAGGGCTGCTGGTTATTTCAGTCCAGAGGGCAGCCACTGGCGGGATTCCTGGGGTCAGAATTTGAATTAAATAGATGTCGCAAATACATTGGAATCCATCAGAATATTAAAATTTTATTTTAGTTTTTAAAGATTTATTTATTCATTTGACAGAGGTATAGTGAGAGAGGGAACACAAGCAGGGGGAGTGGGAGACGGAGAAGCAGGCTCCCCGCTGAGCAGGGAGCCCGACGCGGGGCTCGATCCCAGGACCCCGGGATCACGACCTGAGCTGAAGGCAGATGCTTAACGACTGAGACACCCAGGCGCCCCTGTATTTTTCGTTCTTATTAAACACTCATCTTTATTTCAGGAAAAAGAAAAGAGGATTTTTTTTTAGTTTAGTTTTTTTTTTTTATTAACATGAATGCTCAACATGTAATGAACACTGAGAGTGAAATAGAAATCCTTAGAACCCACTTTGAGGGTTAGTTCCTCTGTGCCTTTCGAGGTTCATCTTCGGGTTGATCTCCCGTCTTGTGCTGACCCACTCGCGTGTCCATCTGCTGAATGCTCCGGTAGCTCCTGTGTGCGGAACAGTTGAGCGTCCACTGTTTATAGCTCTGAATCGGCGTCAGATATTTTTCTTGTGTGTACAGTTGCACAAAATGGCCAGTTCTCCGAGAGCAGGTGCTGTCTCTGTGTTTTCCTCTGGCTCTTACTCCCTATATGCGTGTTCATCACCCAGAGTGAGGAGGTGGTCCTTAGACCCCTGCCTGGGCCGAGTACCATCGGACTGCAGGCGGGGCGCTCACACGGCAGTTACTGTCCCCTCCGCTCCGGAGGCTGGACGTGGGAGATCGTGGTGCTGGCAGGCTCGGTTGCCCCGCACGCTTCTCTCTGGCTGGCGGATGGCGGCCCTGTCACCATGTCCCCACGAGGTCTTCCCTGCGTGCACTCGCGTCCCTGCTGTCTCTTCCTCTTACGAGGACCCCCATCAGATCGGATCAGGGCTCAACCACAGGACTTCATTTAACTTTTAATCACCTGTTTCAAGGTCCTATCGCCAAAATGAGTCACATTCTGAGGTACTGGGTGTTAGACTTCAGCGTATAAATTCGGGGGACACAGTTTGGCCCATAACGACCCCCCAGTCTGGGGGGCACGAGCACTGATGAGCAAGAACGCGGTCTTGTCCTTTCAGGGCTTGGTGACGTTTGGGGATGTGGCCGTGGATTTCTCCCAGGAGGAGTGGGAGTGGCTGAACCCTGCTCAGAGGACCCTGTACCGGAGCGTGATGTTGGAGAACTACCGGAGCCTGGTCTCCCTGGGTGAGCCCTGCCCCGTGCCCCACCTGCTCCCCGGGCTCCCCGGGCTCCCCGGCTCGGAGCCTCCTCCTCTAGCGCCTACAGACCCACGGGTGACCTCTCCCTTCTGTGTACTTAGGACTTTGCGTTTCTAAGCCCGACATGATCTCCTCCCTGGAACAGAGCAAAGAGCCCTGGATGGTGAAGAGAAAGTTGACGAGAGGCCGGTGCCCAGGTGAGCACGGGAGGCCTTGCGGGGCGGCAGGCGCTGCGGGTCACGGCTCGGGACCTCGGCCCTGCAGGATCTTACTGCCTTCTTTCTCATCGATTACAAGCGACTGTTTCACGTAGGACTTCTTTCGCTGACTTTTATCGTCAGCTGTGGGTAAGGCTGTCAGGTGCGGGTTGGCGGTGAGCGGGGGCTGTTGGAACAATTAACCACGTCACCGGGGAAACAGGGCACATCTGTAGCCAACTCAAGTGTGGAAACTGCTGTCCGACGTCTGGTAAGTATAAATAGGGACCAAGGAGGAGGAAGCAGCAGCACGCCCGGTCACAAGGCAGGGAAACGAGAACACGCATAGAGGCTTTAGCAGAAACATCCGAATTCCAGGAAGGAGACCGGCGGGCGGGGAGCCGGGTCTGGGTCGGGCCGTCACTGACCTGCGTGCAGGTGGGCCTCCCAGTGCAGACGGGACCGGACAGGGCTGCCCGGCTCCCAGAAGAAGAGAATGCGGGTTCTGACTTGACAGATCTTAAAGATATTGTGGTGATATTTCTGTCATTTGGGAATACAGTGATTTCAACTACAGCCTTGTTTCTGGAACAACAAATCAATCAAGACCAGCACCAGAATTACAGACTTCCTGGGAGCTCACTACAAGAGGAAATGGCGACAATTTCTAAAGAATCAGCAGTCTCGTAAAACCTCTTGGTTGAAATCATCCTTCAGGGGAGACTTGGTATTGACAGTAGGACGGGCCGCTCGCAGACACAACTTCTGGCCGTTCCCACGGGCGTCACGGGCTAGAGGAGCACTGTGCAACTCTTCCCGCTTATCACACGGAATCACGTTTTCTGAATGAGGTTTTTGGTTTTTTTTAAGATTGTATTTATTTATTAGACGGAGAGAGACACACAGAGAGAGGGAACACCTGCAGGGGGAGTGGGAGAGGGAGAAGCAGGCTCCCCGCCGAGCAGAGAGCCCGGTGTGGGATCTGATCCCAGGACCCCGAGATCATGACCTGAGCCGAAGGCAGAGGCTTAATGACTGAGCCACCCCGGTGCCCCCGAATGATTTTTATAAAAATCAATTTTTATAAATAGATTTTTCCTTCTGTCAATCTTTCATTCCTTGCCAAAATTCTAGTTGATTATGAAGACTTGCACTTCTTAAGACCAGTACTTGAACTTCTGTTAGTTAGCACTGTGATAAAAGAGGCATTGTTAAAAAAAGAGAGAGAAAAGAAATTTTCCTGGAAAAATGGAGAAAGAGTCAAAGTGAGTTTTACTTAATAATGTTGGGGGGCTCAGTGGGTTAAAGCCTCTGCCTTCGGCTCAGGTCCTGATCTCAGGGTCCTGGGATTGAGCCCCACATCGGGCTCTCTGCTCAATAGGGAGTCAGCTTTTTCCCTTTCACTCTCCCTCTCTCAAATTAAAACAAAATAGGGGCGCCCGGGTGGCTCGGTGGGTTAAAGCCTCTGCCTTCGGCTCAGGTCATGATATCAGGGTCCTGGGATCGAGCCCCACATCGGGCTCTCTGCTCAGTGGGGAGCCTGCTTCCCCCTCTCTCTCTGCCTGCCTCTCTGCCTACTTGTGATGTCTCTGTGTCAAATAAATAAATAAAATCTTTAAAAAAATTTTGAAATAAGGATCATATAGTGGTTTTCTCTTTTAGCCTCCCTTTCCTCTTTGTTTATATTAGCTATATTTCATCGTAGATTTAGGTGAAAAAGCTCATAATGTATCCTTTAGGATGAAAGCTACACAAATACGGGAATGTAGGGCTGGCCAGTCATAAAAAGGCTTTCGATGAGTTACGTTTTTTTTGAGGATTTTAATTCCTCTGATTACATTTTGGAAGTTTTCTTTATATTAAGACATAACGGAGAAGACTTCCTTTCTTAATGTCTTTCAGATTTGAAGACCGTGCCGGAGACCAAAGAGTTCCCTGCGAAGAAGGACATCGCTAAAGAAAAGTTACCCCAGGCAGTGAGAGCGGAGAGACTCACGAACTACAGTCTGGAATGCTCCATATTAGGGGGCAGCTGGGACTGTAGTGCCCTGTTTGAGAGGCAGCCGGTAAGTGAGGGCCGTTCTGGTCAAGACGGTTTCCTTCCCAGACACCCCTGCTCACAGCGAGTTTGAGAGAAGTGTCGGGTTGAGGACGCGGCCTCCTGTCTGCAGTCCCCGTACGCCTGGAAGAGGCCGAACGAGTCACTTGTAATGAATCCCAAACAGGTCTCTTACTCAGAAACATTCAGCGTGCGATGACGGGAGAAGACTGGGCAGGACCTCAGCCCCCTCGTCAGAGATCACGTCTGAGAGGGAAACCCTGCAGACGTGTCGGGTCGTGCGTGGTGCAGGGGGGCGGCCCTCCGTCAGCGTTAGGAACTTCCAAGTGCTTGTAATTTCGTTTTCTGCAAAATCACAGATGCTCCGTGGCCGAAACAGATTCTCCTGTATTTCCTCTTTTTCTCTTTCCCAAACGTAGACAGTAGGACGAGGCCCATCGTTCGGTGACCTGGCCCCCTCGGAGCCTCAGTGAGAATTCTCGCACACGTTGCCTCTCCCACACGCCTCCCCGGAGCCTGTGCAGGTTCATGGGCACGTGTGAGCACCAAGTGTGTTTGTACCATTTCAGGGCCTGGTGACCATCACGAATGTGGCCGTAGATTTCTCCCAGCAGCTGGACCCAGCTCGGAAGAGCTTCTGTAAGAATGTGATGTGGGAGAACCGTGGCGGCCTGGGGTCAGTAGGTAAGGATGTCCCTCTCCTAAATCCAAACCTGCCTTCAGGCACTGCCGCTTTCATCCCTCAGGTTTTGTTTTGTCCTGTTTCATTTTAGGGTTGTTTTTTTATTTATGAGAGAGAGAGGGAACGAGAGAGAGCACGAGTGGGGGGAGAGGCAGAGGGAGAAGCAGACTCCCCACTGAGCAGGGACCCTGATGTGGGGCTCAATCGCAGGACCCCAGGGTCGTGACCTGAGCCGAAGACAGATGCTTAAGTGGCTGAGCCACCCTGGGGCCTCCATTCATCAGTTTTGAATTGCAGAGGTCGGGGAGGAGTGTTGGGCTAAATTTTTGTCGCGATTCCTACGATGAGAACCTGACATTTGTAGAGTTGGCAGTTGGTATCCTCATTATGCTTGAAGCATCATCTTCAATGTCTTTCAGATACCACTCGCTTTTCTGTTTCTTCCTATAATAAAACACTTTTCTATCAAAACCAAGACACTGGTTCTTGATTTAAGAATGTCAAATGTGGGGGCGCCTGGGTGGCTCAGTGGGTTAAAGCCTCTGCCTTTGGCTCAGGTCATGATCTCAGGGTCCTGGGACCAAGCCCCACATCGGGCTCTCTGCTCAGCGGGGAGCCTGCTTCCCCCCCCCTCTGTCTGCCTCTCTGCCTGCTTGTGATCTCTGTCAAATAAATAAATAAAATCTTAAAAAGGATGTCAAGTGTGTGACAGAGCCCCCTGTCTGCCCCTATGCAGGACCCCGTGTTTCTAAGCCAGATTTGGTCTCTCTGCTGGAGCGAGGGAAGGAGCCCTGGATGGTGGAAAGAGAGCTGACGAGGGGCCTGCTGTCAGGTGGGTGCGGTGGGCCGAGGGGGAGGCGCCGCTGTGGGTGGGGTGGGAGCCGGGCTTTCAGCAGAGGCCGAGGCCTCACTCATGGGCGAGAGAAGGTGCCCAGGACTTTACCAGGCCCTGCAGGCCTGGAGAGAGGAAATGGAGGTCTGGGCTTCGAAATGATTCTCTTTCCTCCTCCTTTGCTGCCTTCTCTCGAGTGATTGCTCATTCCCTGTAATGTTTTTCCTATTCTTAGCTACTCCTTTTTGCTCAGTTGCTCATATGACCCTGTCCCGACCCCCGTGTACTTTTGAGCTGTTTTTCGTGGTCCCTGGTCTGCTCATTTCATTATGCACCTATTCCTGTGAGAACCACGATTCGAAACTTATTCGAGGGAGCCATTGAGCTTGACCTGGAGAAAGAGAAAACGTACACGTGTGTTGTAAGTGGTCATTCCGGTGGGAAGGATGAAGCGTGTTTATGGATGAAGTAGAGTTGGCAGAATTTCCAGTAGGGCATCGCAGGCCTAAGGGAGAGGATTGGTTCCCAGTAGCTTCCTTCTTTGAGTCCAGAAGGCTGGGCAGAAAAGTTGGACTGCAAGAGGATATAATGGGAGGAGGGTCTCTTCCTCTTTTTGGGAGGGAGGGGTTGCTGTATGTTGATTCATAAGGGAAAGAAGAAATTTCTTTAGGAAATAATGGCTTAGGGGCACCTGGGGGGCTCAGTGGGTTAAAGCCTCTGCCTTGGGCTCAGGTCATGATCTCAGGGTCCTGGGATCAAGCCCCGCATCGGGCTCTCTGCTCAGCAGGGAGCCTGCTTCCCCCTCTCTCTCTGCCTGCCTCTCTGCCTACTTGTGATCTCTCTGTGTCAAATAAATAAATAAAATCTTTAAAAAAAAAAAAGAATGGTTTATAGAAAATGTAATCCTATCACCTGTTTGGAAGCAGAATGTAAAGCCCATGACCTGTAATCACAATATGTTAACACAGCAAGCACAGAGTTCTGCAAGTTATGAAAAACACGTATTTTTCACATACTTGCAATTATAGTGTGCATTCGTCACGCGTAGAGTGATTTTTCACATGCATCCTGTGTCATCTGTCCCATTGCCCAAGTTTGGGTATTAAATACCAAAAATCACATGTTTGGTATTAAAAATAAACTTGCAACAGGTATCTTTATGTGAGTGGAAACTATACCTTTTTGGGATTGCTACACCCTTGGTTACGAACATCTATTAGGCTCTGAGTGTTTTGTTCGCTTTCAGCAACTCTGGCAATGATTAGATAACTGGATGTGTGGGATTAATTGCATCCCCCCAGCACTGGGTATTTTGATGAAAATATTCGCTTATTATTTGGTGAAAGATCATACCCTAAAGTTATTTTTTTTAATTATGAAAGAGATTGAATGCTGTTTCTACATTTGTTTATTCTCTTTTTTCTTAAATAAACCTCATTTGTATTCATTTCTCTATCCATGTCTTGAAAACGTTCTTTACAATTCCAGTGATTTTTTTTGTATCAACGTACTAATTCTTCAATGTATCGTTTCACATTTTTCCATATATGGTAATAAGAGTTTCTGTTTAATTAGACCTTTTAAAATTGTGATACATAAAAATTTTAACATTTTTGTGTAGTCTAATAAGATTACTTTTATGAATTCTCCTTCCATTTTTGTTCTCAGAAACTTGATATACGTGCTTCTACCTCATTGTTTTAATGGCTATCTCATATTACAATAAAAGAATATAAATTTACTTCACTGATTTACTGTTAAGGGCATTTGAACATTTAGATCTTTCCCAGTTTTTACCTGTAACGAATTGTGGTCCAGTTTGTACTTCTCTCTCTGTATGATAAAAGTACACATTTTTTTAAAAAAAGTTCCATGGATATAAGTGCTACGCCACGAATAATATATAAGATTACCTGTTTCTAGACATCTTCACCAACCGTGAGTCTTTTATATCTTTAAAATTTTCTTCCAAGCTCTTTGGTGAAAATGGATGTTTTCTTCAATTTGCATTTCTCGGATTACCCATAGTGTTGATAAATATTCCATTTAAGTCCACATTCTGTTAATGGTGTGTTTATACTCATCACCCATTTTCTTTCAGGTCATTTCCTTGTGTTCCTATTGTATGGGTATAGATGCTCTCTCAAAAGTATGATACGTTTTGTTCCCATTTCCGAGTAGCCTGGAAGTTTGCAGATGCTGTTTCTTCTCACTATGTAGTAGTTTAAGTTGGGTGGTCTCTTTATAGACGCATTTACTTTGTTGACCTTTTGTTTCACTCAGTTTTTTCTTTTTTTTTATCATTCTCATTTGTACCACATCACACATTTGGTCTTATTTCTGTTACTTGTTTAATTTTTCCTCTCTTGCTAGCTGTGAACGAACACAAGATGTCTTTCCATTTACTTATGTCTTCTTAATTTCCTTCAGCGGTGTTTTGCATTTTTCAGCATACAGTCCTGTATCACCTTGAGTAAATTTATTCATAAATACTTTATTTTAATGCTCTCCTTCATGGAATTGTTTTCATAATTTCCTTTTCAGATTGTTCACGCTCAGTCTACAGAACTGCAACTGATTTTTGTGTGTTATGATCTTGTGTCTTGTAGTTTTGATGAATTGATTTATTAGCTCTAATACTTTTCTGGTGGATTCTTTAGGGTTTTCTATATATGGGATCACGTCATCTTCAAATAACAGTTTTACTTCTTCCTTTCTAACAGGATGCCTTTTATTTGTATTTCTGATTGCTTTGGCTAGAACGTCTAGTACAGTGTTGAGTAGAAGTTGCAAAAGCAGGCATCCTTTTATTATTAGTGATCTAAGAAGGAAAACTTCAAGTGTTTAGATTTCAGTAGAAGTTGCAAAAGCAGGCATCCTTTTATTATTAGTGATCTAAGAAGGAAAACTTCAAGTGTTTAGATTTCAGTAAAAAGAGACGATTTTCCCTTTTTTAAGATCATCTTTTCCCAGACATTTGATTCTCTGTGTCATCTCCCCAATACCACTTTTATTTATATGTATTTATTGAGATATAAGGATACGTGCACGATTTTTTGGTGCATGCTAAGTGGGTTAGCAAAAGGGCTTCAGGCTTACGCACTCTTCCCTATAAGAATTAGACTCTGACGTAAGACAATGCGTGCTTGTTCAGTAGCATATACGATGTGATGAAACATAATGGCAGCACTCACCATGTTTTTTTAAAGATTTTATTTATTTATTTGACAGAGAGAGAGAGAGATCACAAGTAGGCAGAGAGGCAGGCAGCGAGAGAGGGGGAAGCAGGCTCCACGCTGAGCAGAGAGCCCGATGTGGGGCTCAATCAGTTGTTTTGAACTAAGAAATTGAACTACAAGGTCCTATCCATTAATATATGGCCGGAGAAGTAAAGAATTAATAAATGGCTAGAAATGTGTCAGGCCTGTGAAAGCACGCAGGTAAATGTAAAAATGATTTTATGTGTCTGCTGAGCCTCGGCTCGCCGTTGGCAAGGTACGTTTTGTTGAACTTAATCAAATAAGATGTGGTTAGCAGAAACCTTATTTTCTGGTTGTAGGAGAATGACCAGCTTTCAGATAATCCTGAGAAGTGTCAACAAACACTTTGTCTTTTTTTGTGCGTTGGTGTGCTTCTTGGAACAGCTTTCATGATGTGATGACCCCTCTGGCCATTGAAGCAGGGCAGGGCAGGAGAGAAATTAAAGGCAACGAA
>JAQQSY010006901.1:0-10781 GCA_028646535.1 Procyon lotor
CTCCCCATCCCTTCCTGTTTCATTTCTCTCCCCCACCCCCCACCCCACCCCCACAAACCCCCGCCTTGCCTCTCAAATTCTTCATATCAGAGAGATAGACACATTCTGTTTTTTAAGCCTGAACCATTGTACATGCAGATCTGTCTTCCTGAAGCACCTATACCATTTCTTGGTCTTGTGAGATCCCACTTCTACCTCTCCTCACTCAGCCTGCATGTCATTTACTTGGTCAAGTTCCAGGCTGAGTTGCTTGCTCTCTGTAATATACTCCCATAAGACTTGGTGTGATTTTCAGTTCTAGAACTAAGCATGTCTCAGTATTAATATCTATTCTTAGTTATTCTCCCATGTGGAATTTTTGAAGTTGTCTTTAATACAGAGGTGATGTTCAATAAATATCTGTGAGATAAATAAATGAATAAGAGAGAGGCCCCTGGTTGGCTCCGTTGGTTGAGGGTTGAGCATCTGACTCTTGGTTTTGGCTCAGGTCATGATCCTGAGATTGATCCCAGGTCAGGATCTATACTCAATGGGGAGTCTGCTTGAGATTCTCTCTCCTTCTCCCTCTGCCCCTTCCTCTGCTCACACTCTCTGTTTCTAAAATAAATAAGTAAATCTTTAAAAAAATGATTGAATAAGAGAATAACAATGCCTTTGTCCCATTTTATAAAGACTTTTTATTGTCTACTTCTTAAAAGCTTTGCTTTTAGTTGTTTGATGACTAAGGGGGACGTTAGCTGTCCATATCATGAGAACGCAAAGCAGTGGTTTCCAAACTTAATGACTTATGTATGACCTAAAGGAATTTTGAAAAACTATGACACATATTCTCTGACACATTATGAAGCTGATATAAATTTTTATGTAGTTTTAAGTGGTGGCAAGAGATGTAATTCCTGTTTATTGTATATTGTCTAAGCATGTTAAATGGATTTTTGTCCCAACCTTGGCGTTATAGTTTGAGTGTATTTAGTTTATGGAAAATAAATGACTTATGAAGTCAGTTCTCATTTTCAAGCCACTCAGCTTGCTTTATGTCAGAAAAAGTATCATAAACTTACAATGCAAATATTAATGTGTACCTACTAAATTTATTAAATTATTAAAAATTAAGTTATCAAAGAAGTAGTTAATTAAAATGCCTTTCCTACCACTCATTTCTACAATCTTATTCTAAGCTGGGTAAGACCCATAGGTTGTCTTCAGGTGAAATGAGTTACCTCCTTCAGTATTCCCGGCTTTGCTTCTGTGAGACCCTCTTTCAAGAGAAAATTATTCTTTTGTGGTACCCTTGTGTGTGTCCTAGAGGTTTTTACACTGTGGAAAGGACAGCATAGTAAGACTTAGGACTGGTGACAGGCCCCTCTTCTGTGTCAAGTGAGACAAGTACTATTGTGAGCCTGTAAGTGGGAAAGAAGAAATGACAAACAGCAAGCAGATCTCAGGCAGATTGATTATAGGAAGGAGTTTATTTGGAGGTTGAGAATGTGGAAATAGATTCCCTTAAGACTGTGTGCATGAGCTTCCTCCCAGTCACTCTTTGGGGCTGGTTACTCTGGATTGAAGACTTCTCCCCTAAAGCTTCCCATGGGGCAATAGAGAAGGAATTCCTTCCTCCCAGCTATTTTCATGTAAGGGAATTCATCTGAATTATCTGGCAATCTCATCACATGTATCCTCAATTACTACTTAAATGCTTTAAGCTTCTTAGAAGAAGGTGCCAGAGGTGTGTTAGAAAAGAGGTCAGATTGGATTATAATTTACTCTGGCCAACTTTAGTCATTTTACCTGTGAGTCACAAAGTCTACCACTTTGAAAGAGATGGATTGGAAAATCTACCTCTGATATTATTATTGAGCTGAGAATTAGATAACATTTATTTGCTCAGCCTATAGGAGAAGGTACACATTTTCTTCAATATTAAATTAAATAAGGTTTAATTTAATTTAGTGGTGAATGACAATCTAGGATATTGAAATTATGTTTCCATTAAATGCTTTATTAAAATTTTCGATGTTTCACCTCATATACTCTAGAACTCAAATAGTATATAATTACATGTTATAAAGTATGGCTCAGGAGCCATGTGCTTTTCATAATACATAAAACAAATATCTATTGATAATATCTGAAAAAACTACCTTTGTATTGTCTATAAATTTTTTTCAGGGATTTGGGGAATTACTCGAGAAAGCAAAACAAAACAATAACGACAGAAAAATTTCCAATGGTGATAACAGCCTCTTCTTCAGCAACTTCTCACTTCTTGGTGCTCCTGTCCTGAAAGACATCAGTTTCAAGATAGAAAGAGGACAGTTGTTGGCAGTTGCTGGATCTACTGGAGCAGGCAAGGTAATATCTTCTATTCCTCTTTGTCGAGAACTTAATTTGGAATGCCTTTCTTTTCCTAGTTTGTAGTGTAAGAGAGTCTGTTGGAGAAATTCTTGCATTGGTAGTAGGAGAATTCTTGGATAGAGTATCCCTTATAATATAAATTATTCCACTGATCATATTCTCTAGTCTTTTTTTTCTTCATATTATTTCCAGTGATTTTTTGTTCTACATCTTTATGTGGTACAAGGCACACAACACAGTGTCTTTTTTTTTTTCCATGTGCTGATCTTTACATTTATTAAAATTTTTTTTTTCTTTTTTTAATTTGAAGCATAGTTGATAACCAATGTTACCTTAATTTGAAGCATACAAAATAACAATTGAACACCTCTATACATTACACCATACTCACAAATGTAGCTACTGTCTGTCACCACACGCTATTACAGTACTGTTGGACCATTGGATATATTCCCTATGCTGTACCTTTCATCCATGTGACTTCTTCATCCCATAACTGGAAGCCTGTATCTCCCACTCCCCTTTACTCATTTTGCCTGTGTCCCCATACCTCTCCCCTCTGGCAAACATCAGTTTGTTTTCTATATTTATGGGCTTTTTTTTGTTTATTTATTCTTTCCTTTTGTTTTTTAGATTTCACATATAAGTCAACACAATGTCTTTTACACATGGTGAACTTTCAGTAACTTTATCGAATAGACGAACCATTCATTTTTACCCATCTTAGGCATAGATGGCATTTTTTTAAAGCTGGTCCAGGAAAATCATGGCATAGATTTTACCTTAGGACCACATAAGCAGAAGGTCCCTATTTTGTTGATTTAGGATTTTAGGGAATGGACTGAGACTTGCTTAGGATTTATTACAAGGAAAAATGACTGACTGGGATAACTTTTTGAAAGAAATACATAGGAATGTTAACTTATTTGGTGCTGGTCAGCTTCCCACTCCCTACCCCCACCCCAGCTTATTATAAGTCAAGAATATTTAGAGATATGTCTGACAAAAATTAATAGGTTAAAAAGCAAAAATATCTAAAAGGCCAAACTCAAGGATGAAAGGGAAGGAAGGAAAGAAGGAAGGGAGGAAGGAAGGAAGGAGCACTGCTGCTGTAAGATAAAAATGTAAACAAAAGTAGAAATTAAGAAACATTTCTGAAAGACATTCATTAATATCTAAAATAGGAAGAACCATATTTTGGAAGAATTTAATTTGAAACTTGGGAAACAAAATGATGCAGAAAATATCTAGTTGTTGAATTTGGTGTCCACAACCTTACTAATGTAATTTGCTTATTTCTCTCTCTAATTATGTTTTTTCACATGTGAAACAGGCCTTTTAAATAAAATAGCTGTAGTTGTGTATTTTCTTCTTAGGAGAACTTGTTCCTCCTTTTAAGTATTATTTTTCCTTCTATTTCTTATATAATGTTAGTAGCAATTTTCACTATTAAAATAAAAAGATAACCATAGGGGGCGCCTGGGTGGCTCAGTGGGTTGGGGCCTCTGCCTTGGGCTCAGGTCATGATCTCAGAGTCCTGTCTCAGGGTCTTGGGATTGAGCTCTGCATTGGGCTCTCTGCTCGGCAGGGGGCCTGCTTCCCCCCCCCCCCCCCCCCCCCGTCTCTCTGCCTACTTGTGATCTCTCTCTCTCTGTTAAGTGAATAAATAAAATCTTTAAAGAAAAAAGAACCATAGGAGGGGTTGTTCATCAACAAATTATAGGTGATCTAAACAAGAATGTTTGCTGCTGAGAGGTAATTGTATTTCATGTAATTTTTAAAATTCTGTTTACATGCTTAAAGTTACTTCTTTGAAAGGTGTACAAAAGGGGCACCTGGGTGGCTCAGTGGGTTAAAGCCTCTGCCATTGGCTCAGGTCATGATCTCAGGGTCCTGGGGCTCTCTGCTCAGTGGGGAGCCTCCTTCCCCCGCCCCCCCGCCTCTCTGCCTACTTGTGATCTCTGTCCGTCAAATAAATAAATAAATAAATAAATAAATAAATAAATAAATAAATAAAATCTTTAAAAAAAAAAAAAGAAAGGTGTACAAAAATAGCTTTGGACTCGTAAATTACAAAACTTACCAACAATTAAATTTCAGTCAATTCTATTAAGAATTGATGAGCAGATAATTGCTGGCTGGAGTTGCAATTGCATCTTCTGAGAAGTAGCTCTGAAGACCAAGTCAGAGCAAAGCCGTGGTTCCTTCTGAAGGTTTGGCAGCTCAATCCAAGAGGGAACCTTTTCATGGTATTATGAATGGACTATTTTATAATCTACCAAACAGAAGATCTAGCTAACATATAAGATTGAATAATTGCAAATATTAATATTTGAAGTAAAATCCTACAAATGTCTGTGATGTTTTATCAACATTTTGGGGGATATATATCCCCCAAATACACACACACACACACACACACACACGTGTGTGTGTGTGTGTGTGTGTGTGTGTGTGTGTATATATTTATGGGATATATGTATATTCAGTAATGGTTTCACTTAATATCCTATCTCTCAAAACACCAAAATATTGATAAATAATTTATATATTTTATACATAATATAGTTATTTTAATATTTATATTAATAAATATTAACACTAATATATAATATAAATATATAATTTAAATATTATATAGTTAACATGGATAGTCAGATCTTTTCCATTTTTGGGTTTATAAAGCTGATCTATATTAAGGTATTGCTTCTAAAAATATTTAAAAAATAAATATTGCTTCTAACTTTAATTTTTATACAAAAGGATTTTACATAGAAATAAGATATTTTAAATTTTTTCTTCATATAATAAAAATTATAAAATAAACTGAAATCTATAACATAAAGATACCTGTTACTTAATCCTGCCTTCTTCCTAATATATATTAGGTGATATTATTATTTATTAAAATTTAACTGATAATTAAAAACTTTAAAAAATTAAAATATATAAAAAGTTGAAAAGTTTCCCTTTCACTCTGTCTCTGCTCTATTTTCCACTTTCCATCATTCTCTTCCCCCAACCCAGCTAGCCCCTCTTAATTTTTTGAACATATATATAAATAACTGCATAGTATTCTACTGTACAGGTGAGTGTTATATAATGTAATGGTCATCAATTGATTGATATTTGGGTTGTTTCCAGAGTTCTGCTAATGTAAAAATGGCACTGAATATCCATGCACACATGTCATTTGGTATATCTATCTGCAAGTGTATCAGTAGTATAGCTTCCTAGAAATGGTAAAGCATTTGTGTATTCATTGAGCTTCTATCCCTGAAGATTGCACTAATCTATGTGTGTACCATATGATCTATATGAAAGTGCGGATTTCTTCATCGCATCACCAGCAGATGATGTTATCTAATTTTTAAATTTTTTCCAGTCTTATTATAGGGGGAAGTGGCATATCCATGTACTTTTAATTTGGGTTTCTCTTATTGTGATTAAAGTACAATATCTTTTCATATGTTTAATGGCCTCCTCTATTTTCATTTTTGGTGAAATAACTATTCACATACTTGGTACATTTTTTAATGGATTTGCTTTCTTTTTCCTTTTAATTATAGAATCACTTCTTTAGAGAGAAATTATTCTTTTGTGTGTTCTAAGTTACAAAGTTTTACTTCAGTTTTACACCTTTTTCCTTTTGTTTTCCATGCATAAGTTTTTTTTATGTGATTTAATTTATGTTTTATTTTGTGACTTCTGGATTTTGAGTTATAGGAAGGCTTATTACTCCACAGTGGTTTTTTTCCCCTTTAGGCATCTCCCCAGTGTTTTCTTTAATGATTTAATGATTTTTGTACTTTTTCTTTGACTTATTTAGAATTCATCATGAATATAGTATGAAGTATGGACACAATTTTTTTGTTTGCCCTCCGGATGGCGGTCCAGCACCCGACACCATTTATTGAATAATCCATCTTTCCCCACTGATTTTGGATGCCACCTTTATTGAATACTAATTCCTTTGTGCATTTGAATCTAGTTTGTAGTTTTATTTCTGTTCCTTTGGTTTGTTTCTTATGTAACAGTAATTCATTTTTAAAGTTATTGAGCCCTTATAATTTAATATAATGTATCATATTCTTAAGTTATATCATTTAACAAATTCATTAAGTCACTACTTTGTGCCAAGTATTATTCTAGGCTCTCAAGGTAGAGTAGTGAACAAAACTTGCAACATAGTCTCATCCCCATCCAAGGAGCTCACATTCTAGTGGGAGACAAACAGACAAACAAATGAACAAAAAATGAGTATATGGAGTGTCACCTGATGGGAAATGCTATAAAGATGAAGCAGAGAAAAGAAGATTGGTGATGGGGTACAATTTTAAATAGGGGAGATAGAGAAAGCCCTCACTGAAAGGTAACATTTGAGCAAAGACTTGAAGGAGGTGAGGGACAAGGTCATATGGATTAACTGCAGAAGAATCTTGTAGGAAGAGGGTGGAGAAAGCCTTGAAATGGAACGTAGCCTTTTCGGTTCACAGAATAGCAAGGAGGTCATGGGGTTGGCACAGTCGGCCACAAAGGGTAGAGCTGTCAGAGGACTAGTGTGGGCTAGTCCATTACTTGGGCTCTTCCAAAAGAGCCTCAAAGCCCTTACAAAGGGGCTTGTAAAGAGTAAGGCTTTTTTTTCTGAGGAAATGAGAGGCCATTGGAAGGTCTTAAGAGAAAAGTACCATGATTGGACTTACGTTTTGATGAGGCCGCTTTGAAAATAGGTTGTAGGGAGATAAGGGCAGAAGCAAGGGGATGAGTTGGGAGGCTGTTGGGCTAACTGGGCAGGAGATGATGTTGGCTTAATCCAGGTATTGATGGAACTGGTAGTCAGATTTAGGACATGTTTCTAAGAAAGATACCACAGAGTTAGATTGAAGGTGGCATATGAAAAAAATGGAGTCAAGGATGAGTCCAAGGACTGAGTAACTGGAAGCTTGAAGATACAATTACCTGAGAAGATCATGGGAGAAACTGGTTTGGGTGGAGCTAGATTTTAGAACATTTAAGTTTATAATGCATATTTAACATCCAGGTTGAGATGTTAGTTGGATATACAGGTCTAGTTTTAACGGAATGGGGGCTGGCAGTATAACAATTTGAGGTCAGATAAGATTCCAAAGGACAGAGTATGGATAAGAAGGGAAAGAGGTCAAGGTTTGAACCCAAAGATCTTCCAACTTTTAGGGGGGGAGGTATTTTGCCATGAGGTTATATTTATAATATCTTTATGTTAAATCTTTGGGGTTTTCTTTCCTTTATTCCCTGATGTGAGCTCTGATAAAGCAATGTCTTTTCTTTCTCTGCTGTGTCATTTTCTTCTACTCCATTTTAGTCAGTCCTGTTATCTTTCTTAAAGCTTTATCTATGTATTGTTAAATATGCTTACGCTTCTGTTACCTAATGTGTTAGGTTTACATGATATCCTTTAACTTCCAGCTTTTCTTGATAAGGCAATCAGCAAATTTCCTTTATACCCCATTTCCTTTGTTTTGTTTGTATTTTGCTTTAAACTTTTCCTATTGTCAGGGCATATGATGTATTTAAATTCTCTTCTTTAACTCTAATTCCCATATTAGTTTAAATTTTAGTTCAGTCTTTTATGTAAAGACTGCTCACTGATAATCCTTTTAGTGAAGCTTCTTCAGTCATTTTTTGGATGATTTTATCCTTGTTTCTTCAAGAAGGCCTCATGGAAAATAAAAATATTATCTGTCTATATTTTTTTAACTAATTTCTTCTTTGTTAGATGAAGATCAAATTGAATCTACCTTGTTGGTTTAAATAAATGGACAAAATTTATTTAAATTTTGATTAAATAAATGAATGCAGTTAAATCGCATAGAACAGCACTCAGCACAGACTGAGTATTCAACGAATGTTAGCTGGTACTAATTTTTCCCTTATGTCCTCCAAACGTATCCCAATGATCTGAATCAGGGGCTCCATCCCTGTAAACCTCTACATAGCACTTTTCACACTCCACTGTAATTGTCTCTTTTATTCCTCTTTGTATCTTTTGTGCATAGCAACATATCTAGAATAGGAAGTGCTTAATAAATTTTGAATCAAATGAATTAATCTGGAATCCTTTAAAATCAGAACAGATATCTCTGCTTAGGATAATAGTTGGAAACAGGTATATTCTGAGTGATTGATCAAATGATTTAACTTAATAACCAAACAACCAAACCAACAAAAATAATGGTTTTTGTTTCCAGACTTCACTTCTAATGATGATTATGGGAGAACTGGAACCTTCAGAGGGTAAAATTAAGCACAGTGGAAGAATTTCATTCTGCTCTCAGTTTTCCTGGATCATGCCTGGCACCATCAAAGAAAACATCATCTTTGGTGTTTCCTATGATGAGTATAGATACAGGAGTGTCATCAAAGCATGCCAACTAGAGGAGGTAAGTAACTATGTGACATACTTCTGATTATGCATATGAAATCTTCAAACTACCTAAGATATATAATTAGCCCCCTTTCAATCAGTCAGTCTACATACATTAATCAAGTTTCTAATGTGGGCAAACTACTCTATTAGTTGATTAGTAAATCAACTAATAAAATATATGACCCCTGCTTTACAAAAACATAGAGAATGTACAATTTATTTTTAAAATGATGGGCTTATTTGGTTACAATAAAAACTCTTTATGAAATGGAGAGAATTTTATTCACTCATTAGTGAGACATGTGTCCTCAATGGACATTTATATGGCATGCACTTTTTAAAAGATACTTCAAAATTACATGAGAGGATTTTAATAATTTTAATAACATGACCTGCCAGTAGAGAATCAGAGATAAAATTGTGATTATATTTTATCCTTTGGTCTGAACATATAGCCATATGATCTCTAGTGATGGTCATTCTCTGAAACAGAGGCAAAATGAAGATGATGCTATTGAGTAGTTTTATAGTAACATTGGGGAATGGGCTAATTAACTGAAAATATGTGAAGTATTCCAAGTGGAGCCAGTATGTGGATCTCATGCTATTCAATACATAAATTGTATGGTGGAAGGTTCAATAATTATTGATATTAATATTAAGGCAGGGAATATATCATCATGAGGTTTATCAACAGTATTGCCTGAATAGTGATCTTGATTCAAAGTCACTGTCTTTGGGGTGCCTGAGTGGCTCAGTTGGATAAGCATCCAACTTGATATTGGTTTAGGTCATGATCTCCGGGTCATGATCTATCCAGACCTTCTCTTCCTCTCCCTTCCACTGCTGCTTGTGCCCTCTCTCGAAACAAAGAAACAAAAACCCAAAGTCACTATCTTTGATAGGTGGCATTTAACACTAGTGAATTCCTTAAGTCACCTATTATAAAAAAAGAATTACAGTGGGAATAAAATGAAACAACTGTAGTGCATGAAAAATAGGAAAAGACTGTCAGTTAATTAGAGCTTAAAGCTAGATAGAAGCTGCAGTTCTTACAAAAGAGAGATACTTGCTTGTACAGATGGCTCTCCAAGTATATACTGACCCATTCAATAGGACTTTTGTAGAGCTCCATTCTCTTATTTTCTATACATGAAAGCATAATAAAAATAAAAACTGTTCTGAAAAAGTATTGGGTTTATCTTGAAGAAGATACTCTTCATTCCTCAAAAGCCCTTCTTCCAAGAATACTATTTCACAACCTAGAGGTTGAAACTCTCAGGAGATTTGTTATTAGACAAAAAAAAAAATCTGGGTGTTTTTAGAAACCATAGATATTTGTCTAGGTGGGGACTGAGATGTAGGAGTGGTGTCTTGCAAGATGAATCATAGGCTTTATTTATTAGTTGAAAGGTGTTGGAAGGTTTCTAGCAGGCTTTATTTTTTTGCTTTGATATACCTTCTCTCATAGAAATAATTTTATAAATAGTGATTTGATTCTACCAAATAAAAGTATATTTAACCCAAATAGACCATACCTATATTACAAATAATAAATTCAGAGCATGTGTCTCTCATTCATGAAATGAGCATTTACTAACATGAACATTGTGTTAAGTGTGGGACAACCAAGCTGAAAAATACACAGTCCATTTTCTAAAAGGTTTATGTCATAGTGATCTGTGTTTTAGTGAACTGTTGTATGGTATGTGGATTATATCACAATAAAGCTGTTAAAAATAATGAAAGTAAAGAGAAGAAGAAGAGCATATTCTTTTCTTTTCTCATTCTGTGACCAACCTCAACATTATTTTTAAAGTGTATAAGTTAGTGTTTTTTTAGTATATTCATATTTATATACTATTTCCATCCAAAGGAAAAGCCGTCACATCTTCAACTCCTCTAAAAAGAAGTGTCATTAGCAATCAGTTTCCATTTCTTCATACCTACCTTGCCCCCCCAACACACATACCTGGCTCTAAACAACCACTAATCTACCTTCTGTCTCTAAAATTTTCCT
>JAQQSY010006902.1:0-10781 GCA_028646535.1 Procyon lotor
TCGGGGCAGAGGGAGGGGTCTCCAGGCCCCAGTGGGTCATCTCATCCAGTTCACTGCAGTAGTCTGGCAGAAAGTCACGGGAACCTTGCGTACGTGGTGTGTGGAAATACAACTGCTGCGTGTTCTCTGCTGTTGGGTCGTGACACCTGCGTTGGCCCCGGGAGCTCAGTTGTGGTCTCATGCCAGCATTCCAGCTTCGGGGAAGAGCCCCCGTGCTGCTTTTCCAGGATCTCTGAACTCTGCGTGTGGCAAAGGTGTGTCTTCTGGATCCTCCCCTGATCACCTGTTGGGAGGATGAGCAGGTGACGTGACAAGGTTCCTCCAACAAGCCTACCTCTCCATTGGGATTTCTTACCTTTCTGTTACTCCAGGGGATTTCTGGAAGCTTCACTTACCTTAGTGTAGACCTCGACGGACTCCAGGTTTTGTCTGGACAACAGAGGTCCCTGAATCCTTCTTAGTTCCCCAGCTCACCCATCGGATCTTGATTCCAGACGCAAGCCAATCCAAGACTGCATCCCTCCTTCTGGCCAAGCACTTCCAGGATCAGTTCCCACGTATTTCCCTGTTTTTTTTTTTTTTTTTTTTTTTAATATAAAGCAGCAAATGTTTCTGTTCACTTAGTGGGTTGGACCTATTTGGACCTTGTACTTGGGTACTTGGGCCCTGCTGGGTCCGACTCTGCTTGTAGGTCTAGAGATAGGAAGGCAAGATGGCCGTGGGCACGAGGAAGCTGGGTCCTCGCAGTTTTGCTGAGAACCTGGCACTGGTCTGGTGAACTGGTGAAGTTCAGCGGTTCAGAAAACAGGCAGACTGAACGTTGGATCTGAAGGCTACTGTCTGCAAGCACCACGCGTTCTCACATCTCACTGGCCAGAACACGTCATGTGGCTGCACCCAACGTCCAGTGGGCACAGAGATGCAGCCGACTCGGGGGCCGGAGGAAGGGCCGGGATGTTTGGAAGAGGCTGAAACCTGAGCAGAGGCTGCCTGCTACCACTCTTGGCCCAGATTTCTACATCAATCACGGCTCTTAACTGCAAGCTGTGGATGACAAGTCTGCTGGTCTGAGCAGTAAGGGGGTTAGGAGATTAGGGCACATCCAGCTTGAAGAAGTCAGCCTAAAGCTGGCATTGCTTCTTTCAGAAAGCACCAAAGCCAACTAGCAAAATAAAAACAGAAAACAAGAATATCTTAGTTGTAAGTAGGAGGCACCGATGTCCCAGCCCACACAACAGGTGGACGCACCGATGTCCCAGCCTGCACAGCAGGGGGACGCACCGGTGTCCCAGCCCACACAACAGGGGGACGCACTGATGTCCCAGCCCGCACAGCAGGGGGACGCACCGATGTCCCAGCTCACACAACAGGGGGACGCACCGATGTCCCAGCCCACACAACAGGGGGACAGGGTGCAGAAATCAGTAGGGGTCGAGTGGGAGCAAAATGAAGTGAGGAGGGGATGTCCTTGGTTGTAGATCTCTGGGAGGACTGATAGGTCCCCTTCTCCGAGGTGCAAACACAAAGCCTGTGCCAGCTCGGAGAATGTGAGGGGAAGTCTGGCAGCTGGAGCCTGTGTGGGAGTTTGGGTCTGGAAAGTGGAGTGTGTCAAGGGGACAAAGACTCAGCTACCCTGGCTGGACCTTGTCCTGTTGGGGGCTGGGGTGACAGAGACATTGCTCAGAATATTCTTCCCGCTTCCTTTTCTCTCTGACTCAGGGATGTAAAAGCTAAAGAGTACACATCCAGCCCTGGGTCTAAGGAAAATCATGTTGCTCTGAAAGAGAATTACGTTTCATCCTGTTTCAGTGATACTGGTGCAAATACCTGTGCCAGGAAGAACCTTATTCTACAACGAGTTTCCAAATGGAATTTGCATGAGACCTGCGTGATAATATCACATGATACAAAGAAGGAAAGAGCCAGTAACAGGTGCACTTGAAGAACCCATGCCAAAACACCTTTCGCCAGTGAATTTTCTCAAATATTTCTTCAGGAACAGAGAAAACAAAAAAGCCAATCACCTCTATAAAGAAAGCCCAAAGTAGAAAAACGATCCTGTGGAGGAGATAGTGAGTCAACAGAAGGACTGAAAAATATCAGGCAAGGGGCGCCTGGCTGGCTCAGTCAGTGGAGCATGTGACTCCTGATCTCAGGGTTGTGAGTTCAGCCCCACATTGGGTGTAGAAGTTACTTAAAAATAAAATAATATTAAAATATATCAGACAAGCTCAGAGTGGAAGAAAAATAAATCATCACAGAAGTAAAACTAAGCGGCATAAGAATGAATGCAAACTCTTAAAATTTTACAAAGACAAGCACACAAGGAAATTAAATAAGATGAAGCATTAAGAAAGTGCAAAGAGAGGGGCGCCTGGGGGGCTCAGTGGGTTACAGCCTCTGCCTTCGGCTCAGGTCATGATCTCAGGGTCCTGGGATCGAGCCCCGCATCGGGCTCTCTGCTCGGCAAGGAGCCTGCTTCCCCCTGTCTCTCTGCCTGCCTCTCTGCCTGCTTGTGATCTCTCTCTCTCTGTCACATAAATAAATAAAATCTTAAAAAAGAAAAAAGAAAGTTCAAAGAGAAATGTTAAAGTACTGAAAAACAAAGAAAGAACCCAACAAAGAGCACAAACGAAAGAAACATCCTTCCAAGCTCTAAAAGGCAGAACAAACAGGAAGAACGTCACGGACAAAGTAAATTTCGCAGTCATAACTGATAATCCGTT
This sequence comes from Procyon lotor, assembly GCA_028646535.1. NCBI lineage: Eukaryota > Metazoa > Chordata > Mammalia > Carnivora > Procyonidae > Procyon > Procyon lotor. Next base: position 2,727 of record JAQQSY010006902.1, read on the forward strand.
CTACTTCTTTATCAGACGGAAGGAGTTTCCACTTGGACCACAGAGCAGCCTTGAACCCAGTAACATGGAGAAGCAATAGACTTTATAAAGATGTGACACAAATGGGCTCACAACCAAAAGGTTCCCAAGGAAACTGGACGAATGTAACGATGGGAATGGGTTTCTCGAACCAGCAGAGTGGGGAGACGGTTTTGGGGAAAGAGAGTGCAATGTGACTGAACTGTTAAGTGGTTGGCACCATAGGCAAAGGCTCCTTGCCAGCTGTGCCTGGGCCGTGTCACTCATATTCTTCCTTAGGTCCTGTTGGATCTGGTTCTGCCCCACCTGCATGTGCTGCACTGGGGACTTTGGCCCAATCTGAGTTGTTAACATTTAGGGGCTCTTTTGCTTCTCCTGGCCTGGACCACTGCTCCTTCAGCCTCATGGTGCCACATGGTGATCCTGGGACCCCGACCTTGGGCTGGAACCCTGGGGGCCCTTGCCGGGTTGCCCAGGCCTGTCAGGGTCCAGCCCCCACTGGTATTCATGCAGCCTCTCCATCGTACACCCAGCCCTCTCAGACTCAGCGTGGGAGTGGGGACCCGCCTCCTCCCTCAGCCCCTGATGCACCCTCCCCAGGGCAAGGGGAGCGCAACCGGGAATGGGGAATCCCAGTGACTGGGGTGGCAGGGAAAAGACAATGTCATTTTGCTTCATCATGATCCAATGGTAGAAAATACAACACAGCTGATTTTTTTTTTGAGATTTTATTTATTTATTTGACACAGAGAGAGAGAGATCACAAGTAGGCAGAGAGGCAGGCAGAGAGAGAGGGGGAAGCAGGCTCCCCGCTGAGCAGGGAGCCTGATGCAGAGCTCGATCCCAGGACCCTGAGATCATGACCTGAGCCGAAGACAGAGGCCTTAACCCACTGAGCCCCCCAAGCGCCCCAACACAGCTGATTTCAAGAAAAATTATTAAGACAGGGGTGCCTGGGTAGCTGGGTGCCTTTCGCTCAGGTCATGGTCTCAGTGGGTCCTGGGATCAAGCTCTACGTGGGGCTCCATGCTCTGCTCAGCAGGGAGCCTGCTTCTCCCTCTGCCCCTGCCCCTCCCCCACCTGTGCTCTCTCCAATATACACTCTTTAAAAGAAATAAAATTTGTCAGGATGGCATTCATAGAACACAAAACCGAGCGTTCTAAAGCACGCGACTCAGGGGTTCCTGGTACACTCACACTGTCTTGCAGCTGCATCGTTCTCTTGCTTCAGAGCATTCTCGTCGTCCCCAGAAAGACCCCCAAGCCCATTAAGCAGTCCCTCCCCCTCCCTCCTCCCTCCCACCCTGCAACCCCCCAACCTGCGTTCCTCTCCACTGAGGTACCTACTCTGGACATTTCACAGAAGTGGAATTGCAGAATATTAGCCTTTGGTCTCATTTCTTTCACTGAACCGTTTTTTGAGATTCCTTCGCCGTAGCGTCTGTCGGGACCTCATTCCTTTTTATGGCTGAATCCTATTCCATTGTGTGGACAGACCACATCCTGTTTGTTTGTTGGTGGACTTTTGGGCTGCTTCCGCCCATCAGCCACTGAGAACCTGGTGCTGTGAATGTGTGTGCACGTGGACTTGTCTCAGGATCTGTTCTCAGTCCCTTTGGGTCTGTGCCCAGGAGTGGAACTGCCGGGTCCGGCAGTAATTTTGTGTTGCCGTTTGGGAGAACCTCTGAACAATTTTCCACAGTAGCTGCACCATTTTACCTTCCCACCAGCAAAGAATGAGGCTCCGATGTTTCTAGTCCTCACCAACATTTCTGCTTTTCCCTGCTTTTGCTGTAGCCATTCCAGAGGGTGTGAAGGGTTAGCTCATGGTGGCGCTGACTTGCATTTCCTTAACAACTAACGGTGTTGAGCAGCTCTGCGAGCGTTTATTGGCTATGTGTGCTCTTTTTCCGAGAGATTTCTGTTCAAGTCCTATTCCATTTCTCAATCAGATGTCTTTTGTTGAGGTGTAAGAGTTCTTTACACATTCTGGATATTAGACTCTAATCAGATGTGATTTGCAAGTGTTTTAAAAATATGTGTTATATTTTGTAAATCTTAAAATAATTTTTTTTTATTTTTTAAGCTCATATTTAAGCCACTGATCCATTTTGAGTTAAGTGCCGTATACGGAGTGAAGGAGGTGTGACAGCTGACTTGTCATTCAGCCTCTGCTGCAGCCACGTCACCCTGACAAGGAGCCTCTGTGGATGTAGTTCTGCTCCCCTGCCCTCAGCTGGATGCAGGCCAGCATGTGTCTTTGGGATGATGCGTGGAAGGGCCTTCTCTTCCATCCCCAGTGGCTGCCTCTGAGCGGTGGGGCCAGGCTGGTTGGGAGTGATGGTGTGTCGTCTCTGCCAGGTTCCGACTGGTTCCTTCATCCCTCCCTCTGGGCCAGGTGGGAGCCTGCACAGAAAGTCTTAGTGGGACGGTAGTGCCAGAGAGAGGGCTTCCCTCTGTCTCTCCCAGGCTCTGCCGTGTGCTGTGTTTAATCCCTGAGTTGGCCCCCACACCCTGGTGTCCCTGCAACCCAGGAACACCCTCTCCTGGGCCTTCTCTGAAGCTTATCTTTATCCCAGTGTGTCGGAAATCTCTGGGACCTCCCCCTAGAGATAATGATGAGACCCAGAAAGCGTCCGAGACCACCGTGCTCTTTGGAGGTTGGATAGACAGTGTGCCAGGTGAGGAAAGCAGATCCCCATGCCAGAGACACAGTAAAGAAAGGTGGAGAGGTCGGGGAGGGGAGTAGGAGTGGGGCAGCAACGAGCCTAAGCTGGAGAGGTGAGCAGGGGCCAGAAGTCCCAAGGCTTGGAGGCCGTAACACAGGCGGGCTTGGCCCTGAGGGCGGGGGGAGACTGCCAGCCGGGCCCTTCTATAATCTGAGATAGGGGGATATTTCTGCCTCTGTGCCAGCTGGGCAGCTAGCCATGGCCATTTAGCTGAAAAGTCTGGTTTTTGTCGTGGGACTGACCTGGCTGCTTCTCCCTGCTTGATGTGGGCAAACCGGAAACCTGCCGAAGTTCCTCCCACCCAGAAGGGAGCCAGGACTTTGTTCCTCAGGTTGGTCTGGATCTGAGCCTAAGCTCTGAGCTGTCCTTAGCTTCTGCCAGGGAACCCTCCATCTCCTATCCCAGCCTCTGCCTCCCGGCACCTGGCGCGTGGGTCCTCGGAAGAGCCATGGACCCCAAAGGTGAATGGGGAGGAACCAGGCCTCCAGGATGGGGTGATAGTTACCTCCATGGGCCTCTGCCCATCTGGTTGGGACTTCCCAGCTGCATAGAGCCAGAGGTCCGGACCTGGCCTTGGTGGGGACAGCTGGGTGCAGTGGGAGCCAGGAGGGTCTGGGAGCTACATTTGCTTCCGCGTGTGGGAGTGGGTGTGGTCTTGGGCAGAGATGATGGTGGTGTCCAGGGGAGTACCGCAGACAGAATGTGGCCAAGCGCTGATGGGGTTGGGGGGGCAGACCCTCGGGGGGAAATGTCTTGACTTGACATGCAAAGCCCCCTGCCCAGCCCTCCTCTCCCGTCTCCTCCCCTGGGCTCTCTTTTCTCTATTTGTCAGAGCCCTAGGGGTGAAGCAGGTGGTCAAGGAGGGGACTTCCTCCTGCTGCGAAGTCTGCCTGTGAGAGAGGGGCTCCGAGTCCCTCCCAAGAGTTCAGATCCCAGACACAACCAGTGCTTGGGGTGGGGGACCTGGAGCACCTGCTGGGGGTGGGGAGTGGGGGCGGGGGTGGGGCCGGGGGGAAGGAGGCAGGGAGAGAGAGGTAGGGAATGAGGAAGTAGGCTGAGGGGACAGGAGTCTCTTGTGGGCGCAGGCTGGCTCCCTGATGTCCCTAATACTGCCAGGAGCTGGCCCAAGGTCACCCAGTGAGGCTGGCATCTAAGGACAGAGGGGAGGGAAGGAGGGAGCGTGGAGGGGAGGGGACTGGAGAGCCAGGAGGAAGGTCCCTTCTGGCCTGAGACCCCTCCTCTCCCAACCTGGCCAGGACAATGGGATCTGCTGCCCCTTCCCCAGAGGGTGGTCTCTGCCTCTCTGGCTGAGAGAGGGAGGCTTCTGTCTGGCCCTTGGCCCTCTCCCCCTGCCCAGCCCTCTCCCCCTGCCCTGCCCTCTCCCCCTACCCAGCCCTCTCTCCCTGCCATCTCTGCTGCTCCCCAGACACAAGTCCACTCAACAACTCAGGTTCCTGTCAGCAGGACCACCAGGCCCCGGGCTCAGCCCCTGCAGCTTTAGAAGGGGCGACCCTGGCGGAGGGCTGGATGTCTGGAGCCCCCACCCCACGGGAACAGTAGTGAGCCCTCTCGGGGCGCACACGGCAGCATGGAGAGTGCTGGGTCCACCTGCTTGGAGCTCCTGCGTGGGGCCGCCCTGTGCCCAGCTGCCTCTCCTCAGTGACCAGGAGGGCAAGGATCTGACCTTTGTTTGTGTGCATCTGTGAATGCACCCTCTCATCCATGGCCCTTTGCAAGGGCCTGGCACACAGTGTGGTCTCAGTGAACCTTCCAGAACAGCAGTCCAAATCCCAGCCTAACGGACATGAAACGGGTCATGTGGGTCCAGATCCCCCAGGTCCCTCCCCCCCACAGCTGGGGTTGAACCCCAGGCCCTGGAGTTACCCGTTCATCGACCTGAGGAGAAAGCATCCTGGCGGCCTCTAGGAAGGCGCCCGCACTCTGCTCAGCCCTCTCCCCTGGGAGCAGGAGGAAGTGGCCTTGGAGAGACGCGGGGAGGGTCCAGGGAAACAAGGACAGAGCCCTGGAGTCCTCCCTCCATTCCCTCCCGCCCCCTAGGACAGGGCCTGGCTGGGGCTGGGCCTGGAGCCGGGCTCCCTGAAGATACCCTCTCCCGGACTGGCTGGGGTGGGTGGGGGGCACGCTGGGCCGTCACTGTTTACTTTTGTCCTCGTTCTGAAGTGTGTCTGCTCTTGTGACCAATGCAGAGACCTGGTGTGGACGGGGAGTGGTGGGAAGGGCCCGTCCCAGGGCCAGCCGAATCCCATAGGCCAGAGGGCATGAGCCCCTGGGCAGAGTCCGAGGGTTTCCTGGTTCCGTGGAAGGTGGGGACCACAGCTCCGGGCTCCGGGGACAGTCATGGCCTGGTGGGGTCCACTAGGGGTAGGCGTTGGCTCTGATGCCAAGCATCTCAAAGGAGACAGGGCTGGCGGCCCCAGACTTGGCCGTCCATCACCCAGGGGTACCTCTCGTTAGAGTCCCACAGGCAGGGAACTCTGGTCTGAAGATCAGGACCTGGTGAGGCACCTAGTTCATCCCAGTTTGCTCAGACCTGCCCGGGTTGAATTGCTGCAGCCCACCGCCTGGGGCCTGCTGTCCCTGCTTCTAGTCCCCTGGGGATGGCCTGTGTTCCACCCGAACCCCCAGGTCCTTGGACACAAGGTACTTCCTGCTGCTGGGGTTTTGTGGGTCCCTTCCCTTGATCTTGCCCACCTGTCACGCCCCTCCTACCTCTCCTTGTGTTCTCTGCACCTGGCCCACCAGCCCCACCGGGCCAGCCGCCTCAGCGCTCCCTCCTTTCTTGTCCGGAGTGTGCGTGACATATGTGCCTTGCATCCGGGGTCACAGGAGAGCCCCCTGCACGTGGCCAACCTGACCGGCGAGCTGACGGGACCTTCAGGTTCCCCTGGGCCAGCCTGCTTTGTGTCAGAATGGGGGACTCAGAAAGTCAACGGGAAAGAGCCAGCCCCCCCCCCCACCCCCCCACGACTCCCCGCCCTGAGCCATGGGCAGCTGTGCTGGATCAAGTCCCACCGGGCTCCCTGCCCAGCGGGGAGTCTGCTTCTCCCTCTGCCCCTCCTCCCTGCTCGTGTGCTCTTGCTCACTTACTCTTTCTCTTTAAAATAAAATAATAAGAGTGGACCCATTTCCTGGGGGCTTGTCAACAAAGGGGGCACCAGGGCAGGCGCCTGGGGGCCGCGGGGCAAGGCTCAGTGCCTCCAGCAGAGGTTAACCCACCTGCCCTGCCGAAGAGGAGGGGGCTTCCAGCTGGGGCCGTCCTGCGCCCACCCCTGGTCAGGCCCCAGTTTAGGCTCCACAAGGTGAGTAACTGAGGCTTCCTCTCCCCAGGCTTCCGGGGAAAGAGTGCCACCTTCTGGCTGTGCGGGTTCCTGCTCTTTGCTGCTCTCCTGGGCTTCTACAGGTAAGGGGGCGCCCTGGGGCCCCGATGGCAGGCAGGGATTTATGATGGCGTATTTGTAGCTCACGAAACCAGTTAGGGCTGGCCCACGGCAATGATCCCGGAGAAGGCGTGCCCAACACGTGGTGCTTCTTTTGCAGAGGAGGCCGAGGGCACGTGGTGGTGTCCCAGCCTCGGTCCCACCGCTGGGCGGGCACAGGCTCGCAGCCGCACCCTGCCCGGCTGCCCAGTGATAGATGGGCGCGTACAGGTCCCACGCCGGGCTTAAGCGCCTGTTAGAAGCGCCGGTTACACCAGCGCACAGCACTCCTGTCACGCTGGAAATACATCCATGCAAAACAGACGACCCCTTTTTTTTTAAACTGCATTTCCTTAGTTTAAGAAAAAATAGTAAATTTTATGTTTCAAAACAAACTTAGTAAACTTGCGTCTCCTTAAAAAAAAACAGGATCTAGTGGATCCCTTTTCAGTTCCTGGGTCCTCGCCCCACAAGGTGACGTGGCCCCCAGCCTCCCCTTTGCGGTGGATGCTGAACGTTTGCGTGTAGAGTTCAGACCACAAGCAGGCGTTTGCGTTTGGTGGTTAAGCTTTAGAGTTACACGCGTCTTCACTGATGACTTTCGTAAAGAAATTTGTTAGTGGGGCACCTGAGAGGCACCAACAGTTAAACGTCCGACTCGGTTTCAGCTCAGGTCGTGATCTCAGGGTCAGGAGATCGAGCCTCACGTCGGTTCTGTGCTCAGTGGGGAGCCTGCTTGAGAGTCTCTCTCTCCCTCTCCTTCTGCCCCTCCCCCATGCCACTTACACTCTACTTACTGGGTTTTTATTCTGTGCGAGGCCTTGAGCAAAATGCTGATGGACAGTCTTGTGCCTTCTCTGGGCGACCTGGAAGATACGCATCATTATCCCCATTTTACTCCCGAGAAACCGAGGCTCCAGAGGCTCCGGTGACACCCAGGTTCCAAGGTGGGAAGTGGCCGGGGCTGAGATGCAGAGCCCTCCATGCCTACTTCCCAGGTTGCAGAGGGGGAGCCGGTCTGGGCTAGCGTCTCATCTCAGGGCCGACGGTCCAGCCAGGGCGTGATTTGGGGAACGAGGCTCTCGAGCTGTTGGACGATCTACACGCTCACCTGGGCTGGTGTTTCCTGAGCCTGGTGCTCCGGGGTGGGGCGGGGACGGACATGTCACGTCAGGGGACAGCTCCCCGTGCTGGACGATGTCAGGTCTGGTAGGCGAGTGGACAGAGACAGGCTGTCACGCGGGTGATCTCCTGGGAGGAAGACACCCCTTGACCTCCCAGAGCCGGAGACTAGCCGGGACTTCACAGAGCGAGTCTGGTCAGAGCAGCAAGGGCAGCCCCTTACATATGGAACAGAGCAGGGGTGGCAGCGACATGCCAGGTGGTCTCTGCCCACTGCGCGGGGGCTGCCGACCTGCGGGGGGACCTCCTGAGCTGCCGCGCTGTCTTCCCACTTCCCGGTTCACCTGTGCAGTGCTGGGGTCCCGGGGCTGAGCTGGGGGCAGCAGGAGCACCACACTCTCGGAAAGCAGCCTGGCCACCGTCCGATTCTGAGCACACGTCCTCACACTGCACCAAGCTGCTCTCCCTTGGAGCGTGAGGACCCCAGGGAGCGCCGAGAGCCTGTGGCGCCTCCCGTGTCGTCCTTCGAGTATTTGGAGCCACGTGTCCCTGCAGGTTCCCGCCATGACCCAGCTCTGAAACCCCTCACCCCATCTGGCCTCACCGCTGTTCACAATGTCTGTGACAGCCGGGTGCCCCGACTGGTGGCCCGATGGCTCTGGGCCTGGGGCCTGGGGGTCTGAGGACATGGGGGGACGGGGTCTGGGGTCTCGCATTGGGGATCTGGGGTCGGGGGTCTGGGGTCTCGC